>CM019825.1:65670413-65877572 GCA_009763385.1 Coix lacryma-jobi var. lacryma-jobi
CGCAAACCTAGGAACGACCGAATGTTGGCGCTATAAAGTCCGGTCAGTTCTAGAGAGGATAGAGACTGACCGGACATGTTTGTGGTGAGCTAACCGGATGCACCGCTTGCATTGTTCATCGAGCGGGTGGTGTGACCGGACACATACATCGTTCTGACCGGATGCTCTCTGAGCAAAGTTCCGGTCGTGAATAGTGAGGTTCCTAACTAGACCGGATGAGTCCGATTAAGTCTGACTAGATGCACTCCAGAGTCTGGTCAGTACTGCTATGTGTTGTTTTGTCCGTGTTTTTTTCATTGTGTTTCCGATTTGCAATCCATCTTTTGTGTTGGGTTCCTTGACTAGTGTAGTGTCTCATTGTGCTTCACGGAAGCATCCACCCTACCTTTGTGGATACATGGGTGTATGCCGAGTCTCGAGAGATGAGTGATTGTCAACGGGTTTGATCGCATGTTCTGTGGCTTGTGTTGTGCAGGTGTCGAGCACAGAGACAGTGATCGAGGGCAAGGTGAAGGTCAAGTAGAGACGTGCCGTGCCGACGGACTGGGAGCGGTGAAGGGGAGGGACGTGAGGCTTGGACTGAGGGACCGGTGGCCTGAGGATCAGCTGTGGTGGCTGGCAGCCTGGGACAACGACGAGCGAAGACTTGCGGGACATGGTGTTGCTCAGGTCGAGGACCTGGGGACACGTGTCGGTGGGACGGGGTGCACGGGCGGTGCATCCCCTCTACAGCTTCGGTTTGGTGGTAGAGCCAGAGAAAAACCATCGGGTGCACGGTTTCCAGGTTTGGGCCTCAAAACCTGGGTGCTGCGGTTTGCCGAGTTTGAGCCACAAAACTCGGGCTGAGGACGGTTTCCAGGTTTGGGCCTCAAAACCTGGGCGCTGGCGGGTTTCCTGGTTTCAGCCTCAAAACCAGGGGATGGACTTGGAGGCTAGTTTCCCGGTTTGGGCCTCAAAACGGGGGTGGACGTGAAGGCCTGGTTTCCTGGTTTCGGCCACAAAACCAGGGGCGGAGTCCGTGAAGAGGACGCAGAGCGGTGGCGGCACGTGGCGGCAATCGGTGAGGTTGCGTCGAGGCAACGCTACCAATTGTGTGGGCATGGCCGTCAGATCAACACCTACCTCGAGTTGGTCCAGAATAACCTTAGGGTTTAGCTGGTTCGCTCTGTAATTAGAGATGGGTAGAGTAGGAAATAGAATTAGGATAAGTTGAGGGAGACCCTCCTCCTATTGTATCTCAGTCGTTTGCTCTATTGCTTCTAGGGTTTCCTGCTCTCCCAATCCCCTGCTGTAGCGAACCGAGATCCACAGAGAAGAGAACAATACCTCTGTGCCCATGAGATTTTGAGGAAGTGAGACCGTAATCTCACTGTTGTAGCGTGTGGTAGCCACACGGTGCAAATTTGTGGTTGTGATTCGCGTTTTGTTCTTGTTCTTCGCGGGTTGCTTTTCTCCACGTTTTTACTGTCGATCGATCTCTTTGCTTGGTGTGTCGTTTGCAAATCCGTTTGAACCAAGTTGTTCTAGATCGTGAAGCACTTCTTTCAACTGAAGGAATTCACCTCTAACCTCACGAGCTAGTAGATTGGTTGATTTTTGTTTCGGGTCAAGTTTTTCTCCCTTCCCCCGAATTTCTTCGATTCATCGATTTGGAGATAGATTCGAGCCATGATCTCTTAGAGATAGCTCACTATCCTCCTTGTGACTCCTCTCACCAAGTTAGATCCCTAGTGGATTCGTTTTGGGTGAGATCAAGTCGAATCGGTGGACGAACAACAGGTTTTCGGGGTGACCAGACGCTCGGCTCGGGTGACCGGACGCTGGGGGTGAGTCCGGTCGTTGAACACTTCTCTGTTCAGTTTCGCTCCTTGACCGGACACTCCACCCGATGGTTGACCGGACGCTATGGATTCACTGTTCATCGCTCTTGTTTTTAAGTGACCGGACGCACAGGTTAAGACCGGACGCTCTGTCAACCAGAGTCCGGTCCAATCCAGTAAGGTTCCCGAGCGAGTTTTCTCTGACCGGACGCGTCCGGTGGTCAGTGACCGGACACAGGCAGAGGCCGGTCAGTGTTGTTTCGCGCTGTTTTCAGCCGCATTTTGACCGTTCGACTTCGGGTTGGTTTTGGGTTTTTGCGTTGGATTTCTGACTTCGTGCTCTATAGAAATCGGTCTTCCCGCTTTGCAAAAATAGCCTGAATTTGGGTGAGGCCCAAACCTGGAAACCGTCCACGCCGAGTTTTGAGGCCCAAACTCGGAAACCGGCCACCCCGAGTTTTGAGGCCCAAACTCGGAAACCGTCGAGGGTAGCTTTTAGAGGCTCATCTACCGAACCCGTGCCGTAGACGGGATGTGGTTCGCACACCCCGAGTCCCAGCACCGATGCCAGAGCATGTCCAGCCTCCACGCCGGGCACAGTGCATTCGCCTTCCTTCTCGGCCTCCGCCAAGTGTCACGACGCCATCACCTTCCTCCCGACTCAACCGATGCACCACACATCCCCATGTGCTCTTGCTTGTCAATGCCACGTGCCAGCTACCACAGCTGGTCCTCAGGTCTCCGGTCCGTCGGTCCAAGCTCCACGTTCGTCCTTCACCGCTCCCGGTCCGTCGGCATGGCACGTCCCTACTTGACCTTCACCTCACCTTCGACCACTGCCCGAGCTCCGCACCTGCACATCAACACAGCCAAGAGACATGTTGCCCGTTGATCGATTACACATCACTCAGGAAGGGAACCACAAGGGCACATTTCAACCTTGTGTTCTCAATCTCCCCCATGATGAGTGCATCGTCAACTCATAGTAACCGTAACCAAAATAAAAGAAAAGTAGAATTTGTTGGTAGAAGGAGAAAAACTCACTCGAGATGTCCAAAAGCCAGATAAAAGGCCGAAGAGGCATAAATCGAGATGATCGAAGCTTGGTCCCCAAAGACATGGGCAACAGTTCGACACAACCAAGCAAGAGATCAGAGCAACAACTCATCAAGGAGCAAAACTCGATCAAAATAGAGCACAGGACTTGGTTCCAAAGACATGGGCAACGGCTCGACGCAACCAAGTCAGAAACAAGCTAGTCCTCAAGAAGAGGCAGAAAGGGCTCAACACCACTAGCTGAAAGCTCTAAACCAAATGAAGATTGCATAAGAAGCAGCTACTGCTAGTCCGTCAAGATAGAGGCATAGAGGCTCAAACAAACCAACAGTAAGACCGATACCAATCAAGAACCATCAAAATATGATGAAAAATAGCTAGTCCCTGAAGACAGAGGCACAGAGGCTCGACACAACTAGCTAAAACGATCGATATCAAATAAAGGCCGACTTAGAGCAACATAGGCAAGAAGACTCCCCCTTACTCAAAGAACTCCCCCTCAACAAGAGAAGCATAAATTTCAAATTGTCACCACAAAGACACTTCTCCCCTTGGGGCAATTTGCAATCAATAAGAGTGGGAAAAGAGCTCAAAAGAGCAAAACGGAGCTAGGTCATGCCTATCGGAGTCAGACAAACACATGCATATGAGTTAAAATGCATGTTAGCAGCTTCAGGTATATATACTCGAGAGAGTGAAAGAATGCTCTGAGGAGTGCTGATCCGACTATTAAGCAACATGTGAAAGTGCTAGCAAAGGCTCAAACTGATCACCGAATACAGAATATGAATGCAGAAGCTTAGTGAGCAGTTTTAAGCCATTCAGAAAGAGGTTTCACCATCAAAATAGCACTGAACATGTATAGACAGGAAGTCAAACAAGTGCTAAACATGTATACAAGGTGAACTACCCCTAGCAAAGTTCAATCATCATGCTATAGTGTGAAGCATAGACTTGTGTTTTCAGATTTTATCGAGAGAAATTTGAAGCGTTTATTACACAAGTTCAAATTCAGCATGTGATTGCAAGAGGTTGAAAGCTTGTCATTGCCTAACTTTTCAAACCGTGCTAACCCTATGCATATGCAATCAGAAGCTTGAAGCATCGGTTTCGGTCTTACACTACACGGCTCAAGTTTAACTCAAAGTGCTATGAGAAACAGTCTCGATACCGTGATGTGCTGACAAAGCAATCCCATCTCGATCTTTTCAATTCACTAACACTTGGTTCATTTAAGTAGAATATGAACAATCCAAGCAAGTGAAAGACTCAGAACTAGAGACATAGCAACCTAGCATATATGAAATAGCTCAAGTGACCTCAACACATCCTACACATGTTAGTTGACAATTGAAGGACCGAATGCACCCGAAAGCGACAGAGGGGGGTGAATGGGAGCTTCAAAATTCCTTTCGGAAACTTGTCGCTACTGTCCCGAGAATCAACCCAAAAGCAAACCTAGAGCTTGCAAGTGTCCATGACCCTAGATGTAGGGTGGATGCCTCCGAGAAGCACAGCGGGACACTACACAGCTCTAGAAACCCAACGCAAAAGACGGAAGTCAAATCCAACAACACGACGAATGAACTGCGAACGAAACTGCACAAACCAGCAGTGACTGGACTCTGGCCTACGTCCGGTCAGTGAGCACCGACGCGGTCCGGTCTGAAAAATTCCTCTCGGGAACCTTACTGTTCCTGAGCGGACTCACAGGCAAAGAGCGTCCGGTCGAGAGCAGTGCGTCCGGTCAGCAGAAGATAAGCACGATGAACAGTAGGACCTATGCGCCCGGTCAGTGATAAAGCAGAGCATCCGGTCAAGTCACGAGATCAACACACTGAGCATTCAACGACCGGACTCTCTGCCCGTGCGTCCGGTCATCTGACTAAGCGTCCGGTCACCCTGTGAAACAGCACTGTCGTCCACCGATTCGACTCGATCTCACCCAAAACAAATCCTCTAGGGATCAAACTTGGTGAGAGGAGTCACAAAGAGTATAGTGAGCTATCTCTAAGAGATCATGGCTCGAACCTATCTCCAAATCGATGAATCGAAGAATTTCGGGGGAAGAAAGAAAAACTTGACCCGCAACCAAAATCGATCGATCTCCTAGACCATGAGGTTAAAGGTGAATTCCTTCGGTGGAAAGAAGTGCCTCACGACCCTAGAACCACTTGGCTCAAACGGATTTGCAAAAGATGAACTGAGCAAAAAAAAGTCGAGCGACGGGAAAACGTGGAGAAAAGGGATTCCGCGAAGAACACAAACAAAACGCGAATCACAAGCACCAAATTGCAACCGTGTGGCTACCACACGCTACAACAGTGAGGTACGGCCTCACTTCCTCAAAATCTCCAGTACACAGAGGTATGGTTCTCTGCGGATCTCAGCTAGCTACAACAGGGGATTGGGAGAGCAGGAAACCCTAGAAGCAAAGAGCAAATGACTGAGATAGATGGGGAGGTGGGTGTCTTCCCCATACTTATCTAATTCTAACTATTCTAATTCCCACTCTACCCTAACTACTTACAGAGCGAACCAGCTAAACCCTAAGGTTATTTTGGACCAACTCGATGGTAGGTGGATCCGACGGCCACTCCCGCACACTCGTAGCGTTGCTCCGACGCAACCTCCTGATTGCCGCCACCGCTCTGCGTCCTTTTCCTGGACGTCGCACCCCGGTTTTGTGGCCCAAACCGGGAAACTAGCCTTCACAGCCAACCCCTGGTTTTGAGGCCCAAACTGGGAAACAGCTCACAAACGCTTGAGTTTTGTGGCCCAAACTCAGCAAACCCGCACACCCAGGTTTTGAGGCCCAAACCTGGAAACCGTCCTCAGCCCGAGTTTTGTGGCCAAACGGAGGAAACCATCAGCGCCCAGGGTTTGAGGCCCAACCTGGGAAACCGCCGTCCACCCGATGGTTTTTCTCTGGCTCTACCACCAAACCGAAGCTGTAGAGGGGATGCACCGCCCATGCACCCCGTCCATCGAACGTTCCCCAAGTCCCACGACTCAGGCAACACATGACCGCAAGTCTTCGCTCGTCGCTGTCCAGGCTGTCAGCCACCACAGCTGATCCTCGGGCCACCGGTCCCTCAGTCAAAGCATCACGTCCGCCCTTCGCCACTCTCGGTCCATCGGCACGACACGTCTCTACTTGACCTTCACCTTGCCTCTGATCACTGTATCCGTGCTCGACACCTGCACAACACAAGCCAAAGAACATGCGCATCATCCTAGTTGACAATCACTCATCACTCAGAGACTCGACATACACCCATGTATCCGCAATCTCCCCCTTGATGAGTGCATTGTCAACTACCAACACAAATCATAATGAAAGGAGGAAGGAGAAAGAAGGAGAAGAGAGAACTCAACCAAATGACCCAAAAGCATAGCAAAGCCGGAGAAGGTCAAGTGGAAAGAGCAAAACAACTTGGTTCCCAAAGACATGGGCAACGGCTCGACGCAACCAAGCAAAGCAAAGCTAGCCCTCAAGAAGAGGTAGATTAGAACAGGCTCAACACCGCTAGCAAATACCAAATGAAAGATCGAAGCAAAATGCTAGTCCTCAAGATAGAGGCACAGAGGCTCAACACAACTAGCAAGAAAGCTCGATACCAAAACCTTATGGTCAAACTCCCCCTCGAATAGTGCACACAACTAAAACACTCCCTCTTAGTTGGACTCAAGGAAGCATATGATTTGCAAATTCTCCCCTTTAGTTGAAAATGCACCATCAAGCATAAGGAACCAAAGGCAATTTTCTCCCCCTCAGAAAATGCATAGGAGTCAAAATGCAAGTTGGCAGTCTTCAGAATATAAAACGATAGAATGCAAGGATGCTCCAAACAGTATAGCTCCAACGACTCACTGAAAGCATAAAAGCTGGCAAAGGCTCAAACTGATCACCAAATATGAACTATGAACATATGAGCAAAGTGAGCAGTTTTTAGCCAAAAAGGTATTCACCATCAAAATAGCACTACACATGTATAGACAGGAAAACAGCAAGTGCTAAACATGTATACAAAGTGAACTACCCTAGCAAAGTTCAAACATCATGCTATAGAATGAAACATAGACTTGTGTATCCAGATTTTATCAGAGTTGCAGCGGTTAAATTACACAAGTTTAAAATTCAGCATGTGAGTGCGAGAGGTTGAAAGCTTGTCTTGCCTAACTTTTCAACTGTGCGAAGCTATGCAGATGCAATCAGAAGCTTAAAGCAACAGTTTCGGTCATACACTACACAGCTCAAGTTTAACTCAAAGTGCAATGAGAAACAGTCTCGAAACTGTGATGTGTTGACAAGCAATCCCTTCTCGATCTTTCTGATTCACTTAACTTGGTTCAAATTAAAGACAGTATATGAACAGACCAAGCAAGTGATAGACTCAGAACTGGAGACATAGCAACCTAGCATATATGAAAAGCACGAGTGAATTCAATACATCCTACACATGCTAGTTGCATATCTCAATGGTGAACATTTTCAAGTTTTATGTTTGTTAAGCAAGTTCACCATTCAAAAATAGCTCAGCTCATAACATGTATCAGTGATCAGAAAGAGCATAAGCTACAAGCATCAACATAAAGCATCGGAGCATACACTACACAGAGCATAATTACATTCTAACGAATATATCCATGAAGCTCAGAATGTAAAAGCGTATGCAAATGAAATGCAGAAAGATGCAAGAAGATACTAATGAAGAAAGAAAAAAGAGAGAAATGAAAAGTCAGTTTATGATACAGGATCCAAAATGTTTCCCCCATCTAAAAGGGGAAACACACACCAAGCTCACCTCTCAACCTAGCAAAAGTTGATTGGTCTAAGGCTTGGTGAAAATATCAGCCAACTGATGATGAGTATCAACATGGCGTAGGTCGATATCACCCTTCTCATAGTGGTCTCGCAGAAAATGAAAGCGCACATCAATGTGTTTGGTCTTCGAGTGAAGCACGGGATTCTTAGCAACGCTAATGGCACTCGTGCTGTCACAAAGCAAAGGAATGCGAGAAAAGCTCAGACCAAAATCACGCAAAGTGGCCATCATCCAGAGTAACTGGGAATAGCAGCTAGCCGCAGTAACATACTCAGCCTCCATGGTAGACTGGGCGACACTAGACTGCTTGCGAGAAGACCACGATACAAGAGAAGAACCAATAAACTGGCAAGTCCCAGAAGTGGACTTGCGATCAATACGGCAACCAGCAAAATTGGCATCGGGATAACCGCAAAGGCGAGAGAGAGTGGAGGAAGCAGAATACCAAATCCCAAATTCTGGAGTGAAGGATAAGTACCTCATTATGCGCTTGACCGCCTGATGGTGAGAAGTGTGCGGCGACGACTGAAATCGCGCGCACAGACACATCGCGAACTGGATGTCCGGGCGTGTCGCCGTTAGGTACAGCAGCGACCCGATCATACTCCGGTACTCCTTCTGGTCCACTGCTTCTCCCTCCTTGTCCGCATCCAGGGCCGTCGTGGTCGACATGGGTGTTGGAAGAGACTTGGCCTCACCCATATCGAATTTCTTCAGAATGTCCCGGGTGTACTTGCCCTGGTGCACGGACGTCCCTTCTGGGATTGCTTGATTTGCAACCCGAGGAAAAACGTCAACTCTCCCATCATGCTCATCTCAAGTTCCCTACTCATTGTATCTGCAAACTTGGCAACCAAAGCATGAGAAGAACCACCGAAAATGATATCATCCACGTAAATCTGGACCAAGAGAGTGTTTTTGCTTTGCTTGAGGAGAAAGAGCGTTTATCTACACAACCAATTTTAAAACCCTTAGTTAGCAAAAAGGTTTTCAACCTATCATACCAGGCTCTAGGGGCTTGTCTCAAACCACACAAAGCTTTGTGAAGTTTAAAGACGTGGTTTGGAAACTTGGGATTTTCGAAACCGGGGGGTTGTCTAACATACACCTCCTCTTCTATGTAGCCGTTTAAGAAGGCACTCTTGACATCCATTTGAAAAAGTTTGAAACCTTTGGATGCAGCAAAAGCAAAAGCCAAGAGTATCCTAATGCCTCCAAATGAGCTACAGGAGCAAACGTCTCCTCATAGTCTATCCCCTCCTTCTGACTATATCCCTGGGCTATGAGTCTGGCCTTGTTTCTCACAACATGGCCATCTTCTCCCTGTTTGTTTTTGAAAACCCATTTTGTCCCAATGGGTGACACTCAGAAGGTGGAGACACTAGAACCCAAACCCGATTTCTCTCAAAGTTCTCAAGCTCCTCATGCATGGCATTGACCCAATCCGGATCTGTCAAAGCGTGTCCAACATCCCGGGGTTCAAAATCAGCAACAAATGCAGAATGAGCAAAGTGAGAGATTGCCTTGACCGGGTGACGCGTTCATCGATGCTGCCGATCATGCTGAGGCGGGTGCTGGCACTGAATATGTCGTGGTGCCCCTTGCCGAAGTGGCCTCCCCCTCAACAGCAGCTGGTGCCTCCTCGGGTACAAAGGGTACCGCTCGAGGTGGCGCATCCCACGGCCCCCAGGAAGAAGACGTGTCGGGGCCGTGAGTCGTCGTAGAAGCCGCTCTTTGCGGCACAACAGGTGGAGGAGGTGCTGGGTCATGCATGCCTTCAGCACCTTCTTTTTCATCATCGAAAAGAGGCTCGCCAACCTCATGATCACCTGCACGCTCTAAACGAGAAGAGGGACAAACCATGGTCTCGTCGAAGGTGATATCGGATGTCTCCATGACTCGGTTAGTGTCTAGGTTAAGTACACGATAAGCTCGAGTATGAGTGCCATAACCCAAAAACACACCATCAGAAAACGAGACTCAAATTTGTCCAGTTGCCTTTCTTAAGTATAAAACAGTGGCAACCAAAGACTCGAAAATAACTCACCTTAGGCAGTTTTCCAAAACGCAACTCATAAGAAGTCTTTTTCAAGAAAGCTCAGAGAAAAATGCGATTGGAAATGTAGCATGCAGTGCTCATAGCTTCGGCCCAATATCGCCTAGGAGTCCTATGCTCATCGAGCATCGTCCTGGCCATCTCTACAAGGGTCCGATTTTCCTCTCTACAACACCATTATGAGGGGGTGTGTCGGGGGAAGAAAACTGATGCTCTAAACCAAAGAGTTACAAAACTTCTCAAAATCCGAATTCTTGAATTCGGAACCATTATCACTCCTAATAGCTCGCATCGAGTTCAAAGGGAACTCGTTCTGAAGACGCAAAATCAGATTGCGAGCAAAAGAGAAAGTCTCAGTCTTCTCAGCTAAAAGAAGACCCACGAATATCTCGAAAAGTCGTCAACAACAACAAGCACCAACCACTTCCCCCCAACCGAGCTCACCTGAGCTAGACCAACAAGGTCCATGTGCAAAAGCTCTCCAGGGTGCTTGGTCATGACCTGAGTCACTGGATGGTGGGGAGCGGCAACCATCTTTCCATGTCTATAAGAGTGGCAAACAAGATCCTTCTCCATATGCATCTGGGCAATCCTCGGATTAGGCCAAGTGAACTAAGCCTTGCAAGCAAGTCGAAGCTCAAATGTCCAAGTCTCCTATGCCACTTCCAAAGATCAAAAGAGGAAGGTCCAGCCACAAGACAACGAGAAATGCCAAAAGACTCTGAGAAATCCGCACGAAAGACTTTCCAAAGGGCGAAATCACACAAACAAGATTGCCCTGAGGGTCCAAAATACGACTGAGATTCGGTTTAAAACGAATCTCATAGTCGTCGTCAAAGAGTTGCGAAACAGAAAGAAGGTTAAAATGCAAGTTAGAAACAAGAGCAACATCGCGCAACACAAAGTGCTCATTAACTCGCACAGACCCACGAGATAGCACCTTACCTTTGCTATTGTCGCCGAAGGTGATATACTCCTTTCTGACGACTGGACTAAGACTGGAGAACCACTTGGCGTTTTCGGTCATGTGCCTCGAGCAACCGGAATCCACCAACCAAACGTTCACCAATGTTTTACCTATATCAATAAAAAGACATAGGGTGAGCATACGGTCCAACACTGGGTTAGTGAAGTAGGTGAAAACCAGTGTTGGGCCGGCTGCTCAAAAGAACGGTTAGCAGATAAACCATTCCTAGCACGCCTACGGGGAAAACGATCACCACGCTGAGGAAAACGTGGTCCGCTGGGGAAGGAGCGCTCACCACGATACACAAAATGCGGCGGGGGAAAACGCTCAACTACAAAGCCACCGCCACGGGGTCCATAGCCTACAACTGCAGGCTCCCGCCGGGCACGTCCTCTCCGCTGCCTAGGCCTGAGAACTTGAGGTTCTGGACCTCTGGGCCTAGCAGCTTTCCTTGGAGCTCTCCTCTGAACATTCGGCACATGTACATCATGGAAAGGATGGTACATGTCCGGGTTGTTCATCTCCCTAGCACGGCGTGCCTCTGTCTTGCGCTGAAAGCAAAACTCACTCAAGTGTCCATCTCGCCCACAATGCTCACAATGGTACCTCACCGCTCTCAAAGGGGGTTGTTGGTACACACGGTTGGGGTGTGGGATCACTTTGCCCTTCTGTGGCATAAGCTCCTCCTGGATGGGTGGCATGGTGTCCAGCTTGTTCTTTAGGTGGTTGGGTTTGGGATGCCATACTTGGTTTTTGGTGGAGCTCTCGGAGGTTCCTCAAACACTCCATCCTTGGTGTTAGGTTTGAGAGGCTCTTTGGTGGAAGCTTGGTAAGTTTGGGAGTTGTGGTGGAGTTGGGCTTCTCACTCGGGTTCAAACCACTCGACTCTCTAATCTTCCCAAAAGCAGAAAGATCAACACCCGGAGCAAAACCTACACCAGGACCTCCAGCAGCTCGCTTGAATTGGGAGATCATCATCCCGAGCTATGGCTCACCACAAGACACCCATGACAAGATGGTCCGAAGGTATGTGTTTTCTTCCTCGGTTTGCATCTTGTCATGCTTCACATTTGCAATCTCCATCTCCAAACCCTCACAAAGAACACACCTAGCCACACATGTGCTACCTGAGTTGGCCTCTTCAAGAGACACAATCTTGGCATTCTTCTCTGCCAACTCAGATTGCAAGACTGGACAGGTCTTGCACGCACCCAACAGCATGGGTCTAGCCCGGAGCTCATCCACCTCTCCTACCAACGCAGCATACTTACCTCTCAATGTGACGAGGTCAGTCATGTGCGTGGTGCACATCTCGCACTCGACATCCTCAGACACGACACGGTGGTGGAATTGCAAACTCAAGCTCCCTCACCGTGACCTCTGACTTCTACCTAAACTCCTTGCGCTCTCTAGCGGCACGCCTAAGCAACTTATCCTGACTAAGAAGCATGGCAGTAAGCTTCTCGACCTCAGCAGAAAGCTCATCGGGGGTCAGAGATACCTGGAGGTGTCGTCGTCGTTGTCGTCGTTCCGAGGAGTGTCGCCGCCGACCTCCTTGCCGAGGGCCATGGTACAGAAGCCCTCGTCGTCGGCGAAGAAGCAGAGGCCGTTGAGCTGTCCTCGATCCTCTTCTTCTTCTCGGACTCGTCGTCGCTTGAGGAAGCGGAGTCGTCGTCCGAGTCATCGACGTCGCTGAGCGTGGCGAAGAATGCACGCTGCTCAGCTGGGCCTTCTCCAAGTACTTGGTCTTGATGTACTCCTTGTTAAAGCTGCCCTCCGCTTGTGCCTTGCAGGGACATACTTCTTGTAACAGAACCGACCAATTTATAAGAGCACAAGTGCGAAAACCTCCGCCGAAGCAGCTGAATTAGCACACTTGAGCCCATAAAAACCCGGTAGTCCGGAAATCTCGAAGGATTTCAAACATTTCAACATTCAGCCAAGATCGCATGGTCAAGCAAATACAAATCATGTCCACGGAGCTTTGCAGCGGAAATAATATTACAATAGTGATCACAAATAATAATACAAGTTGAGTTCCACTTAAATTAGAAGAACAACATAGCTTTCAAATAAATACCATAACATAAGTTTAAATACTTTGCTAGCTTGAGTGACATCCTCCAACAACAGCATAAGAGAAGAAGTATGGAACTGCCGAGCCCACCGGCACTGGCCATCACCTTTCGGCAGGCCTAACCTTCACCTGCAACAAGGTGGGATAAACCCTGAGTACTCGAATGTACTCAGCTAGACTTACCCGTCATAAACCAGAAATAAAGCGACACCAAGGAGTATGCAAGGCTGTATCTGGGTTGGCCATACTTACCTCTTTGAGTAAAAGCATTTTCATTATTAAAAAGTATCATTAGAGTATTAGCAGTCACTTTTATGTAGTCATCCTGATTAACTAGGTTTGCACCTGATCTAGAGCAATCACTTGTCTAATTAATCAAGCAAGAGTGACTATTTTAGCAATAGCCTTTCAGATTAAACATCATAACCATCTTTAGTTCCATAAGTTACTACGGTAACACATGCTCAGTCAAGTTACTCACTAACCAGGAGCGATGGCGATTATAATCGATTCCTACCAGCTGGGGATAAAAATGCCGCACACTCGCCCGACACACCCTGCCAGGTGGCCGTTGGCGACCACTTCAGGAGGTTCGAGAACACAACACGCGGGACGGTCATGGGCCCTTCTACACCGGGGGTTATCTCAATGCCAGGTCGCTCAAGCTATAACTGCCCACGGTCATGCCAGGTCGATCAGGCCCTGCCTGCCCTCGGACCATGCCAGGTCGATCAGAATAGTTGCCCACGGTACATCTGAGGCCCTGGGTGTTAGGCGTCAACATCTCCGTCACCGGCTCGAAAAACCTTACTCGGCTTCACGGGAGGTACCCGCACCTGCTCCGTTAAGTGATTGACGCGTTCAAAATGACTGAGGTGTGCCTTCGTCGGTTCCTAATCGACACAGACGGGAGACTACTAGCACACAGAACCCATGTCCTGCTGCTCCTACATCCCGCCCGGTCTCAAATTAATTATCACATGGTTATCTCCATGATAGCACCAGGCTAGTCATGATCAGTATCCACCTATATGCGGGAGACAGGAAATCACCCGACTTTTACCGGTCTAAGCAGGGCTAAGCATATAATCGAGCCTAGACCTAACAGGGATATCAAGATAATAATTGCAGGTGGACAAGGATAAGTAAGTAATGCATTTATCAACGGTATCATTCAACTCCTATAACTTAATGCAACAATCATTATATTGACTCGATTGCATTTATAAAAGATTGGTAGGAGACTTAGAATGCTCCGGGCTTGCCTGGGAAACAACACTTAAGCTAGTGTTAGATGGCACCACTTCGGGATCATCGCTGCTCCAGGAACTTGCGAAGTTCGCCAACACCTTCTTCGGGATGGCCACCCAACACCATCTTCGTGTTGAGTCTCATCATCACGTCCGTCACTTGACGTTCTTCTGTCTAGCGAACCTAGATATGCGATGCACAATGCATATGTATGAATGCTCATGAAGTAATACATTGATCACATAGCACAAGTAACTACTAGCAAGCACTGAGCACAAGAACTAATAACAAGCATCCATCATAGTTTTATATAAGCAATCGGGATAACTTGACTTAATTACTTCGTACCAAAGCACATTACAAATCTGGACAGCAGACAGCAGTCCACTAATTTAAACATAACTCAAGCTACAAACATCCAAACAGGGCAAACTAAGACTTTCTGGAAAGCTAAAAGATTACCTACAACTTTGTTATTCAACACAAAAGCTAATTCAAAGGTTATATAGCTCAAAAACAGATAACAATGCAGCTCTGTCTAGCTGTTGGACAGCAGGACAGACAGAGCTTCAGAGAAGCATAACTCAAGATACAAACATCACATGAGCATGCAATTAGACATTCTAGAAAGCTTACAAGATTATCTAAATCTTTCTTATTATTATCTCAAGGTGAATCAATCATTAACAAGGTCAAACAATATGATTAGTGCAGCACTGTCCACACTTGGGGTAGAACTAGCCACACATCACAACAGTAACTTAAGACAATCATAACTAAAGATCTATAATACCTGGGAACTTGCCTCTAGACTTTTTAGAAAGGTTATTAAGTTTCTACAAATCATCTATAATCATCTTAAGATGATTCACAAGTTAACAAGGTCTAATTAACATAAATAGGCATCTCTGTCCAGACTTGCACAGATTTAGCCACCTGTACTAAAACAGCTATAACTCAAGTTATATATATCCAGTGAACATGACCCAAGACAATTTAGAAAGCTTATTAAAAGCAATACAACTCTTTTATAAGCACCTAAGCATGAATCACAAGTTAACTAGGTGAAACAATCCAAACATTCAGATCTGGACAGAATGTAGGAAAAACTCGACAGCAATCTTACAATAACCATATCTCTTAAACTATTAAGCCTATGGCCATGAAATTTGGTGACAAGCTAGATTAAGATGTTATCTACAACTTTGATATAGGACACTTTTACAGCAAACATCATTAATTTAGTGAAACCATGCCCACCACAGAGACTGCACATGGATGATAATATTAACACTGTTTATCCTTTGCTTTGTATATGTATAGCCTAGGTATATGTTTAGGTGGTGTCGAATGCAGCACACATGAATCATGGCTCCAACTATTCAGAGGATGGATCCTAACATTAATATGTGAGCAAAGGTTGTGAAGAGTTACATGCATGCAAACAATAGTTTGCTAACTATGTGTTAAGCCAGTTTCTATTTCTAATTAACTAGGTGAGAGCAAGATAAATAGGAATCTTCATATTTTATATGAACACATGACAATATTAGACATACATGTTTACTACAACATATTAGCAAAGCCTAGGGAACCATCTCTTCTGTTTTTACACACATGCAGTCCATTAGCATATTGACATATTAATCTAGACTGCAACAACAGCTGGTTACTTGGACCATAACTGAAGTTATACTCATCCAAAAGATATGAAACAAGATAATCTAGAAAGCTTAAAATTGCCTACCAATCATCTTTAAACATATCTACATGAATCTCAAGTTAACATGGTCAAATTAATGCATTTCTCAAATCTGGTCCAGAGATTCAGAGAACACCTATTTCTGAAACTGAACTTTGCACAGCCATAACTCCTAATCCATTTTACCAAAAATCATGGAAATTAAAACAAGCTAGATATGTAAGTTATCTACAACTTTATATTATGCCCATCTACATAAAACATGGTTTATATCACGAAAGCATTATCACAACAGGGACTGCTTCAGCAGCCATTCAGCATAGCTAGACATACACTCAACTGCTGAGTAATTAAATCATAACTAGAGCTACATAACTCCAACAAACATGCAACAAGACATTTTGGAAATCTTATGAAATTATCTACCTTTCATATTTAATCACCATAACATGATTCATAAATTACAAGGGTCAACATACACCTTTACAGAATCTCCTCTAGGAATTTCAGAGAGCGACTATTTCTGAACCCAACTTTAAACAGCCGTAACTCCTAAACTACTAAGCCAAAAATCACGAAATTTTAACAGCAGCTAGATCATGCAATCCTCTACAACTTTTGTATTGACCAAACCTACAGAAAACAAGATTTCTTTTACGAAATTATCACACCAACAGAATCTACTCCTACAGCCATTCAGCACATCAATATTTCAATTCATCAACTGCTTGACTACCACTTGAGCACACATAAAATTTATTGAACATCTCAACCACCATAAACATGAGTAAATAATTTACACAATCATCCACACCCATTCATATATCATTGTTTGAAAAGACAAAGAACGGAGAGGGGAAAAAAGGAGGAGGTCGACCTTCGGAGGGGACTACTTGTCGCGGAGGCCGCTGCCTGCTGCTAGGGTTTGGAGCTGCTACTCGCCTGCTGGTCGGCCATGGCTAGGGTTTGGGCTCCAGCTGCTGCTGCTCATGGGTAGAAGGGAGGAGCTCACCGCGGATCCACCATGGAAGGAGAGGAGGAGGGCAGAAAAACTGCTGCCCTGCGCTTGCTCTTGGAGGGCGGCCATGGTTGCTGCCCTCACTGGATTCTACGAACAGAAAAAGAGGGAGGGAGAGGGGGAAACCGGCTGGAGGAGGAGGGCGCCTGGAAGAGGAGGGGAGACAACTGGAGGAAGAAGAAGCAGGGCTGTGCTGCTTTCCCTCTGGTGTGCTGCTATGGCAGGGAGAACAAGGAGGGAGAGAAGAGAAGAGAGAGGGAGCGCAAGAGAGAAAGAGGAGGGAGACCGAGTGAAGGAGGCTGCTCGGCCTCGGCCTTTTGATGGGCGTGAGCCAGGAGGCACGGCCTCCAATTTATTCCCGAGAAGAAATTTTCCCAATCCAACTGTTTCCGGAAACTTTCGGTCAAAAACAAAATTGCGAACACTGCTCAAACGGACTCCGATTTCGACGAAACAAATTTTGTTGTCGTCGTCTTGACGAGTACTCCGACTTTCGTTAAAGGCACTTGGTCAAATTCCCAACGGTTTTGCCGGTAACGATCGTCGACGGCAGCTTCGCGGTGACCGAAATTCCAATTTTGCACTACTGACTTAACCAATTTCCGGAACCTGAAAATTGCACCGTGCTCTGTCTTGCGAGCTTGTTTTCACTATTTTCGGCACCGATCCAGGTCTCGGCCATAAAACGAAATTTGTTCCTCTCGATCTGTACTACAACTTTCGTTTAAGGCGCACTGACATGCGAACATCTGGAAATACCGTTCAACATCGGTCAAGTAGTCGCCCGGTAGGATCCGAATCAGGGGGTCGTCGTCGGTCGGTTCGGTGGCCATATCTGCTCAACACGGAACTTTCAAACTTTGATCGTAGGTCCATATATAGTTGACTGGGCATAATTGTGACGCTTGGTTGAATTCAAATAATTTCCTTCATTGTCACTCGACATACATATTTGTGTTGAACTGACTGCTCAACTGACGGCGAACACCTGGGTGTTACACTTCTCCTTGCGCTTGCCGGAGTCGTACTTGTGCCCATGATCGCCCTTCCCAGAATGCTTGTTCTTCTTGGGACAGTTGGCGATGAAGTGGTCGGGGTCGCCGCACTCGTAGCATCCCGAGCATCCTCCTCCGCGGCGACGGTTCATGCGGTTGTTGTGAAACCGCGAGAAACCGGTTGGCAAGCAAAGCCAACTCGTCGTCTCCCAGAGACTCCAACTGCTCCTCTTGAGAAGAAAGAAGAAGAGAGTGCAAAGCTAAGCCTCCAGAGGGGTTAGCAGAAGAGCCAGAAAGCAAAGCCATCGACGGGCCAGAAGGATTTTCATAAGAAGCCCTCGCCATGGCATCGATCTCACTGGACTTGAGCTTACTGAAGAGCTCGTCGCACGTGAGGGTCTCATAGTTAGGTGATTCGATGATCGCCTGAACTTTGGAATCCCACACCGACCGATCAAGAGTATGCAAAAGCTTCAAAGCCCTCTGATGATCATCGAATGGCAACAGCTCCATGTTAGCCCTCATCATGTTGACAATCACCTGAAAGTGAGCGAATAAACTCTCTATGCTCTCGCCAGGCATATGTCAAAAGTTCTCATACTCTCGCTTGAACGACTCGTAGAGTTCGGTTTTGACTTGAGAGGTTCCCTCGTGGAAACGCATGAGGGTGGCCAAAATCTCCGAGCCGTAGCCGTAGCGAGGTGAGAACGCGATCAAACACTCATGCTCAAACATGAGAAAAGAGCATTACGTGCTCAGCTATTGGCATCGTGCTCATCGATCTGATGCTGAGTCACACGAGCAGCCAAGACAACGTAATCGGCAGAGTTGCAAATATCCCAAATGGAGCACCCAAACTCTGCAGATAGGCCGACATGCGTATCTTCCAATACGCATAGTTCGTCCCATCAAAAAACGGCGGTTTGCCCACGCCGCGATCCATGTCACCTTCTGTGGATCTGGAACCGGCTAAGGTGGAAGATCCTTAACCTGCTCCGATACCAATTGAAGGACCGAGAATGCACCCAGAAAGCGACCAGAGGGGGGTGAATGGGAGCTTCAAAATTCCTTTCGGAAACTTGTCGCTACTGTCCCGAGAATCAACCCAAAACCAACCTAGAGCTTGCAAGTGTCCACAACCCTAGATGTAGGGTGGATGCCTCCGAGAAGCACAGCGGGACACTACGCAGCTCTAGAACCCAACGGAAAAGACGGAAGTCAAATCGACAATAGACGAATGAACTGCGAACGAAACTGCACAAACCAGCAGTGACCGGACTCTGGCCTGCGTCCGGTCAGTGAGCACCGGACGCGTCCGGTCTAAAAAATTCCTCTCGGGAACCTTACTGTTCCTGATCGGACTCACAGGGGGAAAGAGCGTCCGGTCGAGAGCAGTGCGTCCGGTCAGCAGAAGATAAGCACGATGAACAGTAGGACCTATGCATCCGGTCAGTGATCAAGCAGAGCGTCCGGTCAAGTCACGAGATCAACACACTGAGCATTCAACGACCGGACTCTTTGCCTGTGCATCCGGTCATCTCGACCAAGCGTCCGGTCACCCTGAAACAGCACTGTTCGTCCACCGATTCGACTCGATCTCACCCAAAACAAATCCTCTAGGGATCAAACTTGGTGAGTGAGAGTCACAAAGAGTATATTGAGCTATCTCTAAGAGATCATGGCTCGAACCTATCTCCAAATCGATGAATCGAAGAATTTCGGGGGAGGAAGAAAAACTTGACCGCCACCAAAATCGATCGATCTCCTAGACCGTGAGGTTAGAGGTGAATTCCTTCGGTGGAAAGAAGTGCCTCACGACCTAGAACCACTTGGCTCAAACGGATTTGCAAAAGATGAACCAAGCAAAAAAGATCGAGCGATGGGAAAACGTGGAAGAAAGGGATTCCGCGAAGAACACAAAACAAAACACGAATCACAAGCACCAAATTGCAACCGTGTGGCTACCACACGCTACAACAGTAAGGTTACGGCCTCACTTCCTCAAAATCTCCCGTACACAGAGGTATGGTTCTCTGCGGATCTTAGCTAGCTACAGCAGGGGATTGAGAGAGCAGGAAACCCTAGAAGCAAAGAGCAAATGACTGAGATAGATGGGGAGGTGGGTGTCTCGCCCTACTTATCCTAATTCTAACTATTCCTAATTCCCACTCTACCCCTAACTACTTACAGAGCGAACCAGCTAAACCCTAAGGTTATTCTGGACCAACTCGATGGTAGGTAGATCCGACGGCCACGCCCGCACAACTCGTAGCGTTGCTCCGACGCAACCTCCAGATTGCCGCCACCTGCCGCCACTGCTCTGCGTCCTTTTCCTGGACGTCGCACCCCCGGTTTTGTGGCCCAAACGGGGAAACCAGCCTTCACAGCAAACCCCCGTTTTGAGGCCCAAACCGGGAAACCAGCTCACCAAGCCTGAGTTTTTGTGGCCCAAACTCAGCAAACCCGTAGCACCCAGGTTTTGAGGCCCAAATCTAGAAAACCGTCCTCAGCCCGAGTTTTGTGGGCCAAACTCGGAAACCAACAGCGCACAGGTTTTTGAGGCCCAAACCTGGAAACCGTCCACCCGATGGGTTTTTTCTGGCTCTACCACCAAACCGAAGCTGTAGAGGGGATGCACCGCCCATGCACCCCGTCCACCGAGACGTGTCCCCAAGTCCACGACTCAGGCAACACATGACCGCAAGTCTTCGCTCGTCGCTGTCCCAGGCTGTCAGCCACCACAGCTGATCCTCGGGCCACCGGTCCCTCAGTCAAGCCTCACGTCCGCCCTTCGCCACTCTCGGTCCATCAGCACGGTACGTCTCTACTTGACCTTCACCTGCCTCTGATCACTGTATCCGTGCTCGACACCTGCACAACACAAGCCAAAGAACATGCGCATCATCCCAGTTGACAATCACTCATCACTCAGAGACTCGGCATACACCATGTATCCGCACCAATCTCAATGTGAACATGTATCAATTTTAAGTTCTTTAAGCATGTTCATCATTCTGAAAAATACAGCTTAGCTCACAATATATCTGTGATTAGGGGGAGAGCCTAAGCTACAAGCAACATCATATATCATCGAAGCATACATGAAACAGAGCATAAGTTCATTCTCAAGAATATAGACATGAAGCTTGAAAATGCAAGATGCATATAGATGAAGTCAGAATCAGAGCCAAAACAAAATCAAAAAGACTCAAAACCCAAAAACAAAAAGGATCAGAAAGTCAGTTTATTGTACATCAAAAATGCTTCCCCCATCTAAAAGGGGAAATAGACACCAAGCTCACCTCTCAACCTAGAAAAAGTTGAGAGATCCAAAGGCTTGGTGAAAATATCCGCAACCTGGTTATGGGTGTCTAGATGCCTAAGATCAATGTCGCCTTTCTCATAGTGATCACGAAGAAAGTGAAAGCGAACATCGATGTGTTTGGTCTTGGAGTGAAGAACAGGGTTCTTTGCTACACTAATGGCAGAAGTGCTATCACATAGCAAAGGGACCCGACTGAAATCTAGACCAAAATCACGCAATGTAGCAACCATCCATAAAAGCTGTGAAGCACAAGAAGCAGCGGCAACATACTCGGCTTTGTAGTAGACTGGGCTACATTCGACTGTTTGCGAGAAGACCACGAAACCAGTGAAGAGCCAAGAAACTGACAAGTCCCAGAAGTAGACTTGCGCTCAAGCCGACAGCTGGCAAAATCCGCATCGGAGTAACCACAAAGTGAAAGAGTCAAAGAAGAAGAGTACCAAAGTCCGAACTCAGGAGTGTATCAGAGGTACCTCATGATGCGCTTGACTGCTTGCTTGTGGGAAGTCCAAGGGGACGCCTGAAAACGAGCGCACAGACACATAGAAAACTGTATGTCCGGCCTCGTTGCCGTCAGGTACAGGAGCGAGCCGATCATGCTCCTGTACTCCTTCTGGTCAACAGCCTCTCCATCCTGGTCCGCGTCCATCGCAGCAGTCGTCGCCATGGGCGTCGTAAGAGGCTTGGCCTCGCCCATGTCGAACTTCTTCAGGATGTCCTTCGTATACTTCCCTTGATGCACGAACGTCCCGTCTCGGGTTTGCTTCATTTGCAACCCGAGGAAGAAGACCAACTCACCCATCATACTCATCTCAAACTCCCTGCTCATGGTATCTGCAAACTTGGCAACAAGTGCGTGAGAGGAGCCACCAAAGATGATATCATCCACGTAAATTGGACTAACAGGGTGTCATTGCCTTGCTTGAGGAGAAACAAAGTTCTATCGACCCGTCCCATTTTAAAACCCTTGGAGAGTAAAAAGTTTTCAAACGATCATACCACGCTCTCGGGCTTGTTTCAAACCATACAAAGCTTTTGAAAGTTTATAACATGGTTTGGAAACTTGGGATCCTCGAAACCTGGGGGTTGCCTAACATAAACCTCTTCCTCTATATACCCATTCAAGAAATCACTCTTGACATCCATCTGGTAAAGCTTAAAACCCTTCGAAGCAGCAAAGGCTAGAAGGATCTGATGGCTTCTGAACGGGCTACAGGGGCAAAGGTTTCCTCATAGTCTATCCCCTCTTTCTGGCAGAAACCCAGCTACTAGCCTAGCCTTGTTCCTCACTACCATCCCATCCTCACCCTCTTGTTTTTGAAAACCCATTTGGTACCTATAGGGTGGCATTCTGGGGAGGTGGTGGAACTAGGGTCCAAACTTGGTTTCGCTCAATGTTTTCTAACTCCTCATGCATGGCATTAACCCAGTTAGAATCAGAAAGGGCGTGTCCAACATCTTTGGGCTCAAAAGAAGCAACGAATGCAGAATGAGCAAAGTGAGAGATTCCATACGCTCGCGGCCGCGTGACTCGCTGGTCGATGCCACCAATCATCTGCTGCGGGGGGGGGGTGAACTTGCTGAACGCTTGGGGCGCTTGCCTCGCCGAAGTAGCCTCCCCCTCGCCAGATGCTGTCGCTCCCTCAGGTGCAGCGGGTGCTCGCTGGAGAGGTGGCTCTAGAGGACCCCAAGAAGAAGACGTCGTGGGATCGGGTCCTCGAGCTGAAGTAGACGTCGCAGGGTCGACGGGGGCAGCCAGTGGAGTTGGCTCGGGATCACCCCAATCGGCATTCTCTCTGCTCCTCCTCCACAAAGATGGTCTCTCCAGCTCTGTTCTCGCAACATCAAAAGCAAAAGAGAAGAAGAAAACAAGGCATAGTCTCGTCGAATGTGACCTCACAGGTCTCCACTATCCGGTTAGTTTCAAGGTTAAGAACTCGATAAGCACGCGAATGCGAAGCATAACCAAGAAACACGCCATCAGCAGAGCGAGATTCAAATTTGTCCAAATTGCCTTGCTTAGGAAAGCACTTACACCTAAACACCCGAAAATGAGACACCTTGGGTACCCGTCCAAAACGCAACTCATAAGAAGTTTCTTCATGAAGGCTCGAAGAAAGATGCGATTTGAAACATGGCAAGCGGTGTTGATCGCCTCGGCCCAAAAACGCCTAGGAGTCCTATGCTCATCGAGCATCGTCCTGGCCATCTCAACAAGGGTCGGTTCTTGCGCTCAACAACACCGTTCTGCTGGGGGACATAAGGAGAAGAGAACTGATGCTCGATTCCATTAGAAGAACAGAAAGAAGCAAACTGAGAGTTATCAAACTCAGTACCATTATTGCTACGAATAGCTCTAATGGTATCAGGAGGAAACTCAGTTTTCAACTTCAAATCAGATCACGAGCAAAAGGAAAAACTTCATCCTTACCCTCCAAAGAACACCCAAGAATACCTCAAAAAATCGTCAACGATCACTAGAACGTACCACTTCCCACCCGCTGAGCAAACCGAGCTGGACCAACTGTGTCCATATGTAAAAGCTCGCCGGGTCGCTTTGTCATCACCTGATTAACAGGTGGGTGAGAAGCAGCAACCATCTTCCCGTGACGACAAGGATGGCAAACAAGGTCCTTCTGAAACTTAAGCTTGGGCAATCCTTGGATTAGGCCAAGTGAGCTAAGTCTTGCAAGCAAGTCAAAACTCAAGTGACCGAGCCTCCTATGCCACTTCCACAAATCAGAAGAAGACCAACCATCAAACATCTAGCAGAGCCGAAAGAACGAGAAAAATCGGCTCTGAAAACACGGCCAAAAGGGACGATCAACAAACAAGATCTCCCCGAGGGTCTAAAACACGACTCAAACCCTTCTTAAAGCGCACTTCACAATCATCCTCAAGAAGTTGCGAAACAGAAAGCAAATTGTAATGCAAGTTCGAAACCAAAGCAACATCCTTAAGAACAAAGTTCTCATTGAGCGAATAGCTCCTTGAGAAACAACCTTACCTCTACTATTATCCCCGAAAGTGATGTACTCCTTGTGCATCACGGGGCTAAGGCTGGAGAACCATTCCTTCTTTCCGGTCATGTGGCGCGAACACCCGGAATCCATGAGCCACATGTTCTCCAACCGAAGTTCCTGCATCAATAGAAAGGCAGGAAGTGAGCATATGGCACAACACTGGGGTTAGTATACTGAGAAGGATACCAGTGCTGTGTCATAGGCCCAGAAAAAGTGTTAGTAGCAACACCAAGCTGTCCTCGTCCCATGGGTGGATAGCGATCACCACCAACCTGAAAGGGTGGTCCGCTATGGAACGTAAAACCTCCAAACTGACCTACTTGTCCCATTGAGCAAAGCGATCACCACCATACTGAAAAGGTGGTCCGCTATGGGACTGAGCAGCAAAACCTCTTACACTCGGCTCACAATCGTATTGAGAACGACCGGAACCGCGACGGGCACGACCACCACCCTGTGGTCTAGCTGCCTGGGGCCTAGCAGCCTGAGGAGGTGCACCTCCAGGCCTAGCGCCCTGCCTCTGAACTCCCCGACCTTGCACACCATGGAGAGGGTGGTGCCTGGCCTGGTTGTTCAGCTTCAACTCCCTCCTAGCGTCTCTCTTCATCCGAAAGCAAAACTCAGCTAGGTGACCCTCACGGTGACAATACTCGCACTCGAACCTCACCACTCTCTTGGGTTGTTGGTTCCTATGGTTGCGAGGGTTTGTTCACTCTGGCTGGCTGCTTGCCCTTCGGAAGGGGATCACTAGAGACGTCAGGAAGGGTGTCAAGTGTGTTCCTAAGATGGTTAGGTTTTGGAATCCACACTTGCTTGCGAGGTGGAGCCTTGGGAGGTTCATCAAGGATGCCATCCTTGGTGATAGGCTTGGGAGGCTCAGGTGGGGTGATCTTGGTGAGCTTAGGGATAGCGGATGGCTTCTCACTAGGATTCACTCCGCTAAACTCACCGATCTTGCCAAAGTACTAGCGCCCTTCCCACCTGAAGCAAAGCCTACTCCCGAGCAATCAGTTCCCCTCTTGAACTGACTGATCATCATGCCCAACTGCGGCTCACTGCATGACACCCAACTCAGGATGGACCGAAGGTATGTGTTTTCCTCCTCGGTTTGCATCCTGTCATGCCGACAGTTGGCAATCTCAAGCTCCATCCCCACGCATCGCTCACATGGAGCGGACAAGGTGCTAACTGAGCTGGCCTTCAAGGCTTCAGCAAGCTTGGCACTAACTTCTGCCAACTCAGTTCGCAAGCTAGGACAAAGCTTGCACGCACCCAGCAAGAAAGACCTCGCCATCACTTCCTCCAGCTCCTTCTTCAGGGAGGGACACTCTTTGCAATCACCCACCAAGTCTAGCCTACTCTTCAGCTCATCATACACCTCAATCAAAGAGGCATACTTGGTTTGCAGGGTGACAAAGTTTGTCATATGCATCGTGCACTCCTCACACTCCTCACATCGGTCACCTTCACCTCAGACTTAGCTAACTCAAGCTCCTTAAGCGCCTCATTCATCTTAGCTTTAAACTCATTGTGCTCTCGGATAGCTCGATTGAGTTGCTTGTCCTGAGCGAGAACTATGTCGACAAGAGAATCGCGCTCACAGGTAAGACGATCGACAAGAGAAGAGGTTGATACCTCGGAGCAAGCATCGTCGTCGTCGTCGTCGTCGGTGTCGGCGTCCTTTGCCTGGCATTTGGCGTCCTCTTCATCCAAGGCCATGGTGCAGAGACCTTGGAGGAGTGGCCGAAGAAGCAGAGTCCGTTGAAGCGTTCTTCAGTCTTGTGCTCGGACCCATCATCGCTGGAGTGCCGTCGGAGGTCTTCTCGCCGTCACTGATGGTGGCGAGGAAGGCACGCCGACCGGCGTCGAAAGCCTTCTCCATGTCCTCTCGGTGATAGCTGCCCTTCTTCTTCTTCCCGGCCTTGTTCTCGGCTTGCCCTTGCGCCTGGAGTTGCGGTTCTTGCCGGGGAAGTTCTTGTCGTTCTTGGGGCAGTTCGCCATGAAGTGGTCTAGTCACCATACTTGTAGCAGCCCTGCGTGCGCCACCACGCCGACGATTCAGGCGGTTGTTGTGAAACCGTGAGAAACGGGTGATGACGAGGGCGAGCTCGTCGTCTCCAACCGCCTCCAACTGCTCCTCCGTGACTGTAAGCAAAGATGACAATGAAAACAGAGGAGAGGAGGTGAAGGTCAGCAGAGAAAGTCGATCCACCTGTGCCAGAGACCAAAGCCATGGTATGTGAAGATGGTTTCTTCAGCTTGGCCTGAGTCAGGTGATCGATCTCGGTGGACTTGAGCTTGCTGAACAGCTCGTCCACGGTGAGGGTGTCATAAGATGTAGACTCTATGATGGTCGACACCTTCACCTCCCATACCCTCCGATCCGGGCGTATAGCAACTTGAGAGCCCTCTCATGATCGTCATAGGGTAGGTTAGCCCGATTGACACGCATCTTGTTCACAATCGTTTGGAAACGAGCGAACATGGCGTCAATCGTCTCTCCCTCCAACTGAACAAAGTTCTCGTACTCGCGCTTGTACGTCTCGAAGAGTCTGGTCTTGACCTGAGCGGTCCCCTCGTGATAGCTCTGAAGCTTCACCCAGATCTCTCGTGCCGTCTCAAGCTCAGAGACACGCTCGAACTCAGGAAGGGAGATGCTGGCCAAAAGAGCGTTACGAGCCTTGGAGTTGGCCTCGTGCTGGTCAATCTGGATCTGACCCACACGAGCCGCAAGGACTACGTACTCAGCATTCTCACATATCTCCCAGACAGAAGATCCTATGCTGTTGAGATAAGCACGCATCCGAATCTTCCAATAGGGATAGTTCGTTCCATCGAACCACGGAGCCTTGTCGTTCCCTCGTTCCATGTCGCCCTTAGGATCCGAAACCGATTAAGGTAGAGAAGATCCTTAATCGGCTCCGATACCAATTGAAGGACCGGATTAGCGACCAGAGGGGGGGTGAATGGGAGCCTCAAATTCAACTCGTGAATAGTATGGCCCTTGTCCCAGAAAGTCACCCTAAAAAATGAAGACTCGAAACGACCGGAGAGTTCACGACCTACGAGTAGGTGGGTACCCTAGGAGATGTCCTAGTGGTACAGCGGAACCTCCGGAGAAACTCCAAGACCAACTGCAAAGCCAAGGATCAAAACTGCACAAGCAGCAGCTTCGTGGACTGTCCGGGGTCAGAGTCCCCGACTGTCCGCTGAACACCGGACTGTCCACCCCTAGAGGTGCGGACTGTCCGCCGGCAAAAGTTCCCAAATCAGACAGTTCTGCACCAGCCTGTTGAGTCCCGGACTGTCCGCGGTTTGAACGCCGGACTGTCCGCGGGTCTTGTGAACAGTAACACACAGGCGTCCGATGCCAACCCTGTTGCGTCGCCGATGTGACCCTGGACTGTCCGCGGGTCACTGGCGGATGTCCACGGTCACATGACCAAGAACAGTGTGCGCTTGCAGAACCGAACCAGCCAAGTCCGATCCCGGACTGTCCGCCGCTGGGGGCGCGGACTGTCCGCGGATGAACAGAAAGCACAATTCTGCTCGGGAAAAAAAGGCAAATCGATCGAAACTTCACCAAATCAAAAGGAAACTTCGATCAAACTCTCTCAGATGTTCCTCTATGTATTGGGGTGCTAATCCTAAGAAATCATCGCACCAAACCAAGTCAATTGAGAAGAATTCGGGATCACCGAAGGGGAAAGAACGAAGAACGAAAGCGAAATCAACCCGATCTATGGATTCGTGAGGTTAGGAGAGAATTCCTTTGGTAGAAAGAAGGGCCTCACGACCAAGAACAAATTGATTCAAGTGGAATCGAAAATCATCTCACGGAGAGGGAGAACAAGGCAAATCTCCGGGAGATGAACAACCAAAACGTGAAGAACACAAAACACGATTTGATTTCAGCCGAAATTCCTCCACACGAGGAGACAACGAGAATACGGTCTCGTTTCCTCAAAAGATCCAAATACACAGAGGTATATTCCTGTCTCTGCGGATCGCTTGCAGCGAGGTATGATTAGAACCTAAGCAGGGGGCTAGAGAGAGAGTGCTCAGGAACAAATGACTGCAAGGATAGGGAGAGAGGAGGGGTGCCTCTCTTGTTTATAGCCTAAAACAATAATCCCCTTTCTACCCCTAGATACAAGAGCGAAGCGGCCAACCCTAGGGGTATCCCGGTCCAACTCTGCTGATGGTTGATCCGACGGCCCGCGCCCATCTCATCCTTAGCTTCGCCTCGACGCAAGCCTCAGGATGCCGCCACGTGCCGCCCTGTCGACCGCCGCGCCTACCTCGCGGATAGCTGCGCCGCCGCGCCAGCCTCTCCACGCCGCCACGCGTCGACCGTCCTTTTTGCGGACCTCCCCCGGTTTTGAGGCCGAAAACCGGGAAACCTGGGCTTCCCCCCGGTTTTGAGCTGAAACCGGGAAACCTGTCCTCAGGTGAGTTTTGTGGCCCAAACTCAGAAACCGCGCGCCCAGGTTTTGAGGCCCAAACCTGGAAACCGTCCACGCCGAGTTTTGAGGCCCAAACTCGGAAACCGGCCACCCCGAGTTTTGAGGCCCAAACTCGGAAACCGTCGAGGGTAGCTTTTAGAGGCTCAGCTACCGAACCCGTGCCGTAGACGGGATGTGGTTCGCACACCCCGAGTCCCAGCACCGATGACCGGAGCATGTCCAGCCTCCACGCCGGGCACAGTGCATTCGCCATCCTTCTCGGCCTCCCGCCAAGTGTCACGACGCCATCACCTTCCTCCGACTCGGCCGATGCACCGCACATCCCCATGTGCTCTGCTTGTCAACGCCACGTGCCAGCTACCACAGCTGGTCCTCAGGTCTCCCGGTCCGTCGGTCCAAGCTCCACGTCCGCCCTTCACCGCTCCCGGTCCGTCGGCACGGCACGTCCCTACTTGACCTTCACCTCACCTTCGACCACTGCCCGAGCTCCGCACCTGCACATCAACACAGCCAAGAGACATGTTGCCCGTTGATCGATCACTCATCACTCAGGAAGGGAACCACAAGGGCACATATCAACCTTGTGTTCTCATGTTGCGATTTGGCAGACAACCAAGGTGAGTTTTTTAGAGTCTTCGGTTGCCACTGTTTTATATTGAAGAGGCAACCTAGACAAATTTGAGTCTCGTTCTTCTGACGGTGTATTTTTGGGTTATGGCACTCACACTAGAGCTTATCGTGTACTTAACCTTGATACTAACCGAGTCATGGAGACATCCGATGTCACCTTCGATGAGACCATGGTTTGTCCTTCTTCTCGTTTTGAGCGTGTAGGTGATCATGAGGTTGGTGAGCCTCTTTTTGATGACGAGGACGAGGGTCTGAAGGTATGGATGATCAAGCACCCCCTCGCCCTGCTGTGGCCGCAAGGAGCGGCTTGTACTACGACTCACGGCCCCGACACTTCTTCTTCGTAGGGGCCATGGGATCCGCCACCCCGAGCGGTACCTTTTGTACCCGGGGAGGCACCAATTGCTGTTGAGGGGGAGATCACTTCCGCACGGGAGGCGCCACGACACATCCAGTGCCAACCCCCCCCCTCAGCAGATGATCGACAGCATCGACAAACGTGTCACTCGGTCCAGGTCACAAATCTCTCACTTTGCTCATTCTGCTTTTGTTGCTGATTTGGAGCCCCGAGATGTTGGACACGCTTTGACGGATCCGGATTGGGTCAATGCCATGCATGAGGAGTTAGAGAACTTTGAGTGAAATCGGGTTTGGGTGTTAGTTCCACCTCCTCCAGACTGTAAACCTATTGGGACAAAATGAGTTTTCAAAAACAAGCATGGAGAGGATGGCCACGTTGTTAGAAACAAGGCCAGGCTTGTAGCAAAGGGCTATAGTCAGAAGGAGGGGATAGACTATGAGGAGACTTTTGCTCCTATAGCACGTTTGGAGGCTATTAGGATACTCTTGGCTTTTGCAGCATCCAAAGGTTTCGAACTTTTTCCAATGGATGTCAAGAGTGCCTTCTTAAACGACTACATAGAAGAAGAGGTTTACGTTGAACAACCCCCCGGTTTTGAAAATCCCAAGTTCCAAACCATGTTTTCAAACTCCACAAAGCTTTATATGGTTTGAAACAAGCCCCTAGAGCCTGGTATGATAGGTTGAAAACCTTTTTGCTTGCTAAGGGTTTAAAATGGGATGTGTGGATAAAACGCTCTTTCTCCTCAAGCAAGGCAACGACACTCTCTTGGTCCAGATTTACGTGGATATCATTTTCGGTGGTTCTTCTCATGCTTTGGTTGCCAAGTTTGCAGATACTATGAGCAGGGAGTTCAAGATGAGTATGATGGGCGAGCTGACTTTCTTTCTCGGATTGCAAATTAAGCAATCCCGAGAAGGAACGTTTGTGCACCAGGGCAAGTACACCAAGGACTTGCTGAAGAGGCTCGATATGGGTGAGCCAAGCCTCTTCCAACACCCATGTCGACCACGACAGCCCTGGATGTGGACAAGGATGGAGAAGCTGTGGACCAGAAGGAGAACCGAAGCATGATCGGGTCACTGCTCTACCTAACGGCGACACGCCCGGACATCCAGTTCGCGGTGTGTCTGTGTGCGCTCTTTCAGGCGTCGCCGCGCACCTCTCACCGTCAGGCGGTCAAGCGCATTTTCAGGTACCTTCGTTTCACACCTGAGTTCGTGATTTGGTATTCAGCTTCCTCCACCCTCTCCCTTTGCGGTTATTCTGATGCCGATTTTGCTAGTTGTTGCATTGAGCACAAGTCCACTTCTGGGACTTGCCAATTTATTGGTTCTTCTCTTGTATCGTGGTCTTCTCGCAAGCAGTCTAGTGTTGCCCAGTCTACCACGGGGGCTGAGTATGTTGCTACGGCTAGCTGCTGTTCCCAGTTGCTTTGGATGATGGCCACTTTGCGTGATTTTGGTCTGAGTTTTTCTCGTGTTCCTTTGCTTTGTGACAGCATGAGTGCGATTAGCGTTGCTAAGAACCCGTGCTTCACTCGAAGACCCAACACATTAATGTGCGCTTTCACTTTTTGCGAGACCACTATGAGAAGGGTGATATCGACCTTTGCGGATACATGGGTGTATGCCGGGTCTCTGAGTGTTGAGTGATTGTCAACTGGGATGATGCGCATGTTCTTTGGCTTGTGTTGTGTAGGTGTCGAGCACGGATACAGTGATCGACGGTGAGGTGAAGGTCAAGTTGAGACGTGTCGTGCTGACGGACCGGGTGCGGTGAAGGATGGGCGTGCCGTGCAGCGGACGTGCCATGCCGAGGTACCGAGCGGTGAAGGGCGGACGTGAGGCTTCGACTGAGGGACCAGAGGCCCGAGGATCAGCTGTGGTGGCTGGCAGCCTGTGACGACGACAAGTGAAGAAATGCGGTCATGTGTTGCCTGAGTCGTAGACTCAGGGACACGTGTCGGTGGACGGGGTGCACGGGCTGTGCATCCCCTCTACAACGTCGGTTTGGTGGTAGAGCCAGAGAAAAACCATCGGATGGACGGTTTCCAGGTTTGGGCCTCAAAACCTGGGCGTGGATGGTTTCCGAGTTTGGCCACAAAACTCGGGCTGAGGACGGTTTCCAGGTTTGGGCCGCAAACCTAGGCGCTAAGGGTTTGCTGAGTTTGGCCTCAAAACTCAGAAGCTGGTGGGCTGGTTTCCCGGTTTGGGCCTCAAAACCGGGGTTTGGCTGGAAAGGCTGGTTTCCCGTTTGGGCCCCAAAACCGGGGTGCAGAGCGAGGGCGGCACGTGGCGGCGATCTGGAGGTTGCGTCGAGGCAACGCTTCGAATCGAGCGGCGTGGCCGTCGGATACACCTACCACCGAGTTGGTCCAGAATAACCCTAGGTTTAGCTGGTTCGCTCTGTAATTAGAATAGAGAGGGGTAGAGTAGGAAATAGACTTAGGCTAGTAGTAGGATAAGTAGTTGGGAGACACCCTCCTCCCATCTATCTCAGTCATTTGCTCTTTCGCACTTAGGGTTTCCTGCTCTCCCATCCCCTGCTGTAGCTAGCTGAGATCCGCAGAGAGACTTGCCTCTGTGTACTGTTGATTGTGAGGAAGTGAGACCGAAATCTCACTGTTGTGCAGTTCGTGGTTGTGATTCGCGTTTTTTGTGTTCTTCGTGGAATCCTTTTCTCCACGATTTTCTGTTCGCTTGATCTCTTTGCTCGGTTCATCTTTTGCAAAACCGTTTGAACCAAGTTGTTCTAGATCGTGAGGCATCTCTTTCCACCGAAGGAATTCTCCTCTAACCTCACGGTCTAGGCGATCGATCGATTTTCCGTTGCAGGTCATGTTTTCTCCCCTCCCCCGAAATTCTTCGATTCATCGATTTGGAGATTGGTTCGAGCCATGATCTCTTAGAGATAGCTCACTATCCTCCTGGTGACTCCTCTCACCAAGTTTGATCCCTAGAGGATTTGTTTGGGTGAGATTGACTCGAATCGGTGAGTGAACAGCGAATTCACGAGGTGATCGGACGCTAGGTCGGGCTGACCGGACGCGTCCGGTGGTTGAATGTGTCGCGGAATTTCTGAGTATTGACCGGACGCTCAGGATCTACTGTTCACCTGTCTTGGCTCTAGTGACCGGACGCACTGCTCTCGACCGGACGCTCCTCGCTTGTGAGTCCGATCAGAAACAGTAAGGTCCAAAACTATTTTCGATCGACCGGACGCGTCCGATGGGTGTGACCATACGCAGGGTGAGTCCGGTCAGTGCAGTTTCGTGCAGTTTCGTCCGCAGCTTGGTCGCTCTTTGTCGGATTTGGTTTCCGTCTTTTGCGTTGGCTTTCTAGAGTTGTGTAGTGTCCCGCTGTGCTTCTTGGAAGCATCCACCCTACATCTAGGGTCGTGGACATTAGCAAGCTTAGGGTTTGTCTTTGGGTGATTCTCGGGACAGTGGCTACTAGTTTCCGAAAGGAAATTTTGAAGCTCCCATTCACCCCCCTATGGTCGCTTTCTGGTTGCTTCTCGGTCCTTCAATTGGTATCAGAGCAGGTTGAGGATCTTCCACCTTAGCCGGTTCCAGATCCACAGAAGGCGACATGGATCGCGGCGTGGGCAAACTGCCGTTCTTTGATGGGACGAACTATGCGTATTGGAAGATACGCATGTCGGCCTATCTCCAGAGCATGGGCTCTTCTATTTGGGAGATTTGCAACAGGGCCGATTACGTTGTCCTGGCTGCTCGTGTCTCTCAGCTTCAGATAGATGAGCACGAGGCCAATAGCCGGGCGCGTAACGCCTTGTTCTCCTGTTTGAGCATGTCGAGTTTGATCGCGTTTCTCACCTCCCCATGGCTCGTGAGATTTGGGACCCTCATGCGCTTTCATGAGGGCACCTCTCAAGTCAAATCCCGTCTCTACGAGTCGCACAAGCGGGAGTATGAGAACTTTCGACATATGCCTGCGAGAGCATAAAAGCTTATTCGCTCGCTTTCAGGTGATTGTCAACAAGATGCGAGCTAACAAGGAGCTGTTGCCTTTCGACGATCATGAGAGAGCTTTAAAGCTTTTGCATACTCTCGATCGATCGGTGTGGGACTCAAAGGTCCAGGCGATCATCGAATCGTCTAACTATGAGACTCTCACTTGTGACGAGCTCTTTAGTAAGCTCAAGTCTAGTGAGATTGACGCCATGTCGAGGGCTTCTTATGCGAATCCTTCTGGCCCGACTATGGCTTTGGTTTCTGGCTCTTCTAACCCCTCTTGGTTTTTGCTCTTTCGTCTCTCTTTTCTGTCACAGAGGACCAGCTTGAGTCGTTGGGGGATGATGAGTTGGCAATGCTCGCCAACCGGTTCACACGGTTCCACAACAACCGCATGAACCGTCGCCGCGGTGGAGGACGCTCAGGATGCTTTGAGTGCGGTGACCCCGACCACTTCATCGCCAACTGCCCCAAGAAGAAGCATTCGTCTGGGAAGGGCGATCATGGGCACAAGTACGACTCCGGCAAGCGCAAGGAGAAGTACGTCCCCGCGAGGCACAAGCAGAGAGGCGGCTTCGACAAGGAGTACATCAAGAAGAAGTACTTGGAGAAGGCCCAGGCTGAGCAGCGTGCGTTCTTCGCCACGCTCAGCGACGTCGACGGCTCGGATGACGACTCCGCTTGCTCAAGCGATGACGAGTCCGAGAAGAAGAAGAGGATCGAGGACAAGCTGAACGGTCTCTGCTTTTTCGCCGACGACGATGCTTCTGCACCATGGCGCTTGGTGATGAGGTCGACGGCAAGCTGGAGCACACCCCTCGGGACGACGACGACACACACTCCCAGGTATCTATGACCCACGACGAGCTCTTGCTGAGAATGAGAAGCTTACTGCCGCGCTCCTTAGTCAGGACAAGTTGCTTAGGCGTGCCGCTAGAGAGCGCAAGGAGTTTAGGCAGAAGTGGGAGGACACGGTGAGGGAGCTTGAGTTTGCCAAGTCCACCGTGGTCGTGTCAGAGGAGGTTGAGTGTGAGATGTGCACCACGCACATGACTGACCTTCTCACTTTGAGAGGTAAGTATGCTGCGTTGGTAGGAGAGGTGGATGAGCTGAAGGCTAGACCTTCTCTGTTGGGTGCGTGCAAGACTTGTCCTGTCTTGCAATCTGAGTTGGCAGAAAGAATGCCAATTGTGTCTCTTGAGGAGGCCAACTCAGGTAGCACTTGTGTGGCTAAGTGTGCTTTGTGTGAGGGTTTGGAGATGGAGATTGCGAATGTCAAGCATGGCAAGATGCAAACCGAGGAGGAAAACACATACCTTCGGACCATCTTGTCATGGGTCTCTTGTAGTGAGCCGCAGCTCGGGATGATGATCTCCCAATTCAAGCGAGCTGCTGGAGGTCCGGGTGTAGGTCTTGCTCAGGGTTTGATCTTTTTGCTTTTGGGAAGATTGGAGAGTCGAGTGGTCTGAATCCAGTGAGAAGCCCAACTCCACCACTACTCCCAAACTTACCAAGCTTCCACCCAAAGAGCCTCTCAAACCTACCACCAAGGATGGGGGTTTGAGGAACCTCCAAGAGCTCCACCCAAGAACCAAGTGTGGCATCCCAAACCCAACCACCTAAGAACAAGCTGGATACAATGCCACCTATCCAGGAGGAGTTGCCACAGAAGGGCAAAGTGATCCACACCCACAGCCATGAGTACCAACAACCCCCTTTGCGTGCGGTGAGGTATCATTGTGATTTCTGTGGAGAGATGGACACTTGAGCGAGTTCTGCTTTAGGCGCAAGAGAGAGGCGCGCCGTGCTAGGGAGATGAACAACACGGACATGTACCATCCTTTTCATGATGTACATGTGCCGAATGTTCAGAGGAGTGCTCCGAGGAGAGCAGCTAGGCCCAGAGGTCCAGAACCTCAAGTTCCCAGGCCTAGGCAGCAGAGAACTCCGAGGAGAGTCGCTAGGCCTAGAGGTGTTGAGCCTCAAGTCCTAGGCCTAGGCCTCGTAGAGAGCGTGCCCGACGGGAGCCTGCAGTTGTAGGCTATGGACCCCGTGGCGGAGGCTTTGTAGTTGAGCGTTTTCCCCCACCGCGTTTTGAGTATCGCGATGGACGCTCCTCCCTTAGCGGACCACGTTTTCTCTACGTGGTGATCGCTCCTCTCGTAGACGTGCTAGGAATGGTTTTTCTGCTAACCGTTCTTTTGAGCAGCCGGCCCAACACTGGTATTCTTCCTACTTCACTAACCCCAGTGTTGGACCGTATGCTCACCCTATGTCTTTTTATTGATGTAGGTAAAACGGTTGGAGGACATTTGGTTGGTGGATTCCGGTTGCTCGAGGCACATGACCGGAAACGCCAAGTGGTTCTCCAGCCTTAGCCCTGTTGCCGGAAGGAGTACATACCTTCGGCGACAATAGCAAAGGTAAGGTATTGTCTCGCGGGTCGGTGCGAGTTAATGAGCACTTTGTGTTGCGCGATGTTGCTCTTGTTTCTAACTTGCATTTTAACCTTCTTTCTTTTCGCAACTCTTTGACGACGACTATGAGATTCGTTTTAAACCGAATCTCAGTCATATTTTGGATCCTCAGGGCAATCTTGTGTGTTTGATTTCGCCCTTTGGAAAGTCTTTCGTGCGAATTTCTCGGAGTCTTTGGCACTTCTCGTTGTCTTGTGGCTGGACCTTCCTCCTCTGATCTTTGGAAGTGGCATAGGAGACTTGGACATTTGAGCTTCGACTTGCTTGCAAGGCTTAGTTCACTTGGCCTAATCCGAGGATTGCCCAAGTTGCATATGGAGAAGGATCTTGTTTGCCACTCTTGTAGACACGGGAAGATGGTTGCCGCTCCCCACCATCCAGTGACTCAGGTCATGACCAAGCGCCCTGGAGAGCTTTTGCACATGGACCTTGTTGGTCCGGCTCGGGTGAGCTCGGTTGGGGGGAAGTGGTATGTGCTTGTTGTTGTTGATGACTTTTCGAGATATTCGGGGTCTTCTTTTTAGCTGAGAAGACCAAGACTTTCTCCTTTGCTCGCAATCTGATTTTGCGTCTTCAGAACGAGTTCCCTTTGAACTCGATGCGAGCAATTCGGAGTGATAATGGTTCCGAATTCAAGAATTCGGATTTTGAGAAGTTTTGTAACTCTTTGGGTTTAGAGCATCAGTTTTCTTCCCCCTACACACCCCCTCAGAATGGTGTTGTAGAGAGAAAGAATCGGACCCTTGTTGAGATGGCCAGGACGATGCTCGATGAGCATAGGACTCCTAGGCGTTATTGGGCCGAAGCTATGAACACTGCGTGCTTATTTCCAATCGCATTTTTCTGAGAGCGTTCTTGAAAAGACTTCTTATGAGTTGGTTTTGGTAGACAGCCCAAGTGAGTTATTTTAGAGTCTTCGGTTGCCATTGTTTTTATTGAGAAAGGCAACCTGGACAAATTCGAGTCTCGTTTTCTGACGGTGTGTTTTTGGGTTATGGCACTCACACTCGAGCTTATCGTGTACTTAACCTTGACACTAACCGAGTCATGGAGACATCAGATGTCACCTTCGACGAGACCATGGTTTGTCCTTCTTCTCGTTTTGAGCGTGCAGGTGATCATGAGGTTGGCGAGCCTCTTTTGATGATGATGAAGAAGGTGCTGAAGGGATAGATGACCCAGCACCTCCTCCACCTGCAGTGCCGCAAAGAGCGGCTTCTACGACGACTCACGCCCCGACACCTCTTCTTCCTGGGGGCCGTGGGATCCGCCACCCCGAGCGGTACCATTTGTACCCGGGGAGGCACCAGCTGCTGTTGAGGGGGAGGCTATTCAGCTCGGGAGGCGCCACGACACATCTAGCGCCAGCACCCGCCTCAGCAGATGATCGGCAACATCGACGAACGGGTCACTCGGTCCAGGTCACAGCAAATCTCGCACTTCGCTCATTCTGCTTTTGTTGCTAATTTTGAGCCCCGAGATGTTGGACACGCTTTGACGGATCCGGATTGGGTCAATGCCATGCATGAGGAGTTAGAAAATTTTGAGAGAAATCGGGTTTGGGTTCTAGTTCCACCTCCTCCTGAGTGTGCCTATTGGGACAAAATGGGTTTTCAAAAACAAGCAAGGAGAGGATGGCCACGTTGTTAGAAACAAGGCCAGGCTTGTAGCGAAGGGTTATAGTCAGAAGGAGGGATAGACTTTGAGGAGACTTTTGCTCCTGTAGCTCGTTTGGAGGCTATTAGGATACTCTTGGCTTTTGTTGCATCCAAAGGTTTTAAACTCTTTCAATGGATGTCAAGAGTGCCTTCTTAAACGGCTACATAGAAGAGGAAGTGTATGTTGAGCAAACCCCCCGGTTTTGAAAATCCCAAGTTTCCAAACCATGTTTTTAAACTCCACAAAGCTTTATATGGTTTGAAACAAGCCCCTAGAGCCTGGTATGATATGTTGAAAACCTTTTGCTTGCTAAGGTTTTTAAATGGGATGTGTAGATAAACGCACTTTCTCCTCAAGCAAGGCAAAGACACTCTCTTGGTCCAGATTTACGTGGATGATATCATTTTCGGTGGTTCTTCTCACGCTTTGGTTGCCAAGTTTGCAGATACTATGAGCAGGGAGTTCGAGATGAGCATGATGGGCGAGCTGACATTCTTTCTCGGGTTGCAAATTAAGCAATCCCGAGAGGGGACGTTTGTGCACCAGGGCAAGTACACCAAGGACTTGCTGAAGCGGTTCGATATGGGTGAGGCCAAGCCTCTTCCAACACCCATGTCGACGACGACTGCCCTGGATGCGGATGTGGATGGAGAAGCAGTGGACCAGAAGGAGTACCGCAGCATGATCGGGTCGCTCCTCTACCTGACGGCGACACGCCCGGACATCCAGTTCGCGGTGTGTCTGTGTGCGCGCTTTCAGGCGTCGCCGCGCACCTCTCACCGTCAGGCGGTGAAGCGGATTTTCAGGTACCTTCGTTTCACGCCTGAGTTCGGGATTTGGTATCTGCTTCCTCCACCCTCTCTCTTTGCGGTTATTCGGATGCCGATTTTGCTGGTTGCCGTATTGAGCGCAAGTCCACTTCTGGGACTTGCCAATTTATTGGTTCTTCTCTTGTTTCGTGGTCTTCTCGCAAGCAGTCTAGTGTCGCTCAGTCCACTACAGAGGCTGAATATTTGCTGCGGCTAGCTGCTGTTCCCAGTTGCTTTGGTGGATGATGGCCACTTTGCGTGATTTTGGTCTGAGCTTTTCTCGCGTGCCTTTGCTTGTGACAGCACGAGTGCCATTAGCGTTGCTAAGAACCCCGTGCTCACTCGAAGACCAAACACATTGATGTGCGCTTTCATTTCTTGCGAGACCACCAGGAGAAGGGTGATATCGACCTTCGCCATGTCGATACTCATCATCAACTGGCCGATATTTTCACCAGCCTTTAGACGAATCAACCTTTAATCGGTTGAGGGGTGAGCTTGGTGTGTGTTTCCCCTTTTAGATGGGGGAAACATTTGCTCTTGTATATTGACTGACTCTTTTGTCTTTCTTTTTCTTTTTGCATTTCAGCATACGCATTCACATTCTAAGCTTCATGTTTATAATCACTAGAATTAACTATGCTCTATGTAGTATGCTCATGCTTATGTGTGATGCTTATAGCTTATGCTCTTTCTGATCACTAGTACATGTTGTGAGCTGAGCTATTTTGAAATGGTGAATTTTGCTTAATAATTTAAAATCTGAAAATGTTCACCATTGAGATATGCAACTAGCATGTGTAGGATGTGTTGAGTTCACTCGTGCTTTTCATATATGCTAGGTTGCTATGTCTCTAGTTCTGAGTCATTCACTTGCTTGGTCTGTTCATATCATGTTTAAATTTTGAACCAAGTTTTAGTGAATTGAAAAGATCGAGATGGGATTGCTTGTCAACACCTCACGGTATCGAGACTATTTCTCATTGCACTTCGAGTTAAACTTGAGCCGTGTAGTGTATGACCGAAACCATTGCTTTAAGCTTCCGATTGCATATGCATAGGCTTCGCACGGTTGAAAAGTTAGGCAAAGACAAGCTTTCAACCTCTCGCAATCACATGCTAAATTAAACTTGTGTAATTTCACCGCTGCAACTCCGATATAAAAATGAAATCACAAGTATATGCTTCATTCCTATGCATGATGATTGAACTTTGCTAGGGGTAGTTCACCTTGTATACATGTTTAGCACTTGTTTGGATTCCTGTCTATACATGTGTAGTGCTATTTTGATGGTGACTATCTTTTTGGCTACAGACTGCTCACATGCTCATATGTTCATATTTCGTATGTGTGATCAGTTTGAGCCTTCGCTATTTGAGTGCTTAGTTGAGTCATTGGAGTTATACTGTTTAGAGCATTCTTGCACTCTTTTGATTATATGCCTGAAGCTGCTAACTTGCATTTCTGACTTCATATGCATGTTGGAAGAAGGAGTTTCTTGCCTTGATGCCTTTTTGATTAGTGCATTTTCAACTAGGGGGAGAAATTGCAAATCATATGTCTCCTGATGTTCAACTAGGGGAGTTTTCGTCAAGGGGGAGAATTTCCAATCTTTGTGCTCTTCTCATGTTTGACCTAAGGGGGATTTTCGTAGTTGCTTGCCTTGTCGAGGGGAGTTTGCTAGTTGTGTTGAGCATTTGCCTCTATCTTGAGGAACTAGCAAACATTTATTTTCAGGGCATTTTGTCTTCGATTGGTTCTCTTTTAGTTTGGAGTCATTCCAATTGGTTCGAGCGTGCTTGGCCGAAAGACATTGGTTTCGAGCTTTCTTTGCTAGTTGTGTTGAGCCTCTGTGCCTCTATCTTGAGGGACTAGCATTTTGCTTCGATTTTCCAATTGGTATTTGCTAGCGGTGTTGAGCCTGTTCTACCTCTTCTTGAGGGCTAGCTTTGCTTTGCTTGGTTGCGTCGAGCCGTTGCCCATGTCTTTGGGGACCAAGTTCTTTCGCTCTTTCCACTTGACCTTCTTCGGCTTTGCTATGCTTTTGGGTCATTTGGTTGAGTTTTTCTCCTTCTCCTCCTTCCTCCTTCTTCTTTTCTTCTTTTCATTATGATTTGTGTGAGTAGTTGACAATGCACTCATCAAGGGGGAGATTGCTGATACATGGGTGTATGCCGGGTCTCTGAGTGTGAGTGATTGTCAACTGGATGATGCGCATGTTCTTTTGGCTTGTGTTGTGCAGGTGTCGAGCACGGATACAGTGATCGACGGCGAGGTGAAGGTCAAGTTGAGACGTGTCGTGCTGACGGACCGGGTGCGGTGAAGGATGGGCGTGTCGTGCGGCGGACGTGCCATGCCGAGGTACCGAGCGGTGAAGGGCGGACGTGAGGCTTCGACTGAGGGACCAGAGGCCCGAGGAGGCCGAGGATCAGCTGTGGTGGCTGCAGCCTGTGACGACGACAAGTGAAGAAATGCGGTCATGTGTTGCCTGAGTCGTAGACTCAGGGACACGTGTCGGTGGACGGGGTGCACGGGCTGTGCATCCCCTCTACAACGTCGGTTTGGTGGTAGAGCCAGAGAAAAACCATCGGATGGACGGTTTCCAGGTTTGGGCCTCAAAACCTGGGCGTGGACGGTTTCCGAGTTTGGCCACAAAACTCGGGCTGAGGGTTTCCGAGTTTGGCCACAAAACTCGGGCTGAGGACGGTTTCCAGGTTTGGGCCTCAAAACCTGGGCGCTAAGGGTTTGCTGAGTTTGGCCTCAAAACTCAGAAGCTGGTGGCTGGTTTCCCGTTTCCGGTTTGGGCCTCAAAACCGGGGGTGGCTAGAAAAGGCTGGTTTCCCGGTTTGGGCCACAAAACCGGGGGTGCAGAGCGAGGGCGACACGTGGCGGCGATCTGGAGGTTACGTCGAGGCAACGCTTCGAATCGAGCGGGCTTGGCCGTCGGATACACCTACCACCGAGTTGGTCCAGAATAACCCTAGGGTTTAGCTAGTTCGCTCTGTAATTAGAATAGAGAGGGGTAGAGTAGGAAATAGACTTAGGCTAGTAGTAGGATAAGTAGTTGGGAGACACCCTCCTCCCATCTATCTCAGTCATTTGCTCTTTCGCACTTAGGGTTTCCTGCTCTCCCATCCCCTGCTGTAGCTAGCTAAGATCCGCAGAGAGACTTGCCTCTGTGTACTGTTGATTATGAGGAAGTGAGACCGAAATCTCACTGTTGTGCAGTTCGTGGTTGTGATTCGCGTTTTGTTTGTGTTCTTCGTGGAATCCTTTTTCTCCACGATTTTCTGTTCGCTTGATCTCTTTGCTCGGTTCATCTTTTGCAAAACCGTTTGAACCAAGTTGTTCTAGATCGTGAGGCATCTCTTTCCACCGAAGGAATTCTCCTCTAACCTCACGGTCTAGGAGATCGATCGATTTCCGTTGCGGGTCAAGTTTTCTCCTCCTCCCCCGAAATTCTTCGATTCATCGATTGGAGATAGGTTCGAGCCATGATCTCTTAGAGATAGCTCACTATCCTCCTTGTGACTCCTCTCACCAAGTTTGATCCCTAGAGGATTTGTTTTGGGTGAGATTGACTCGAATCGGTGAGTGAACAGCGAAGTCATGAGGTGATCGGACGCTAGGTCGGGCTGACCGGACGCGTCCGGTGGTTGAATGTGTCGCGGAATTTTCTGAGTATTGACCGGACGCTCGTGACCGGGACTCTGGTTACCTGTGGAGGATGGCTTGTGAGATTGACGGGGAGTACCGGATCTCCTTCTCTCCAGTTCCGGTGACTCTTGGCTCTAGTGACCGGACGCACTTCTCGACCGGACGCTCCTCGCTTGTGAGTCCGGTCAGAAACAGTAAGGTCCGAAAACTATTTTCGATCGACCAGACGCGTCCGATGGGTGATGACCGGACGCAGGGTGAATCCGGTCAGTGCAGTTTCGTCCGCAGCTTGGTCGCTCATTGTCGGATTTGGTTTCCGTCTTTTGCGTTGGCTTTCTAGAGTTGTGTAGTGTCCCGCTGTGCTTCTTGGAAGCATCCACCCTACATCTAGGGTCGTGGACATTAGCAAGCTCTAGGGTTTGTCTTTTGGGGTGATTCTCGGGACAGTGGCTACTAGTTTCCGAAAGGAAATTTTGAAGCTCCCATTCACCCCCCCTCTGGTCGCTTTCTGGTTGCTTTTCGGTCCTTCAACCTTCGCCATGTCGATACTCATCATCAGTTGGCTGATATTTTCACCAAGCCTTTGGACGAATCAACCTTTAATCGGTTGAGGGGTGAGCTTGTGTGTGTTTACCCTTTTAGATGGGGAAACATTTTGGATCTTGTATCATAGACTGACTATTTTCTCGTTTGCTTTGTTTTTTCTTTTGCATTTTCAGCATACGCTTTTACATTCTAAGCTTCATGTATATAATCTCTAAAATGTAATTATGCTCTGTGTAGTATTGCTCTGATGCTTATGATGATGCTTGTAGCTTATGCCCTTTCTGATCACTAATACATGTTGTGAGCTGAGCTATTTTTTAAAAATGGTGATTTTGCTTAATAAGTATAAAACTTAAAAATGTTCACCATTGAGATATGCAACTAGCATGTGTAGGATGTGTTGAATTCACTCGTGCTTTTCATATATGCTAGGTTGCTATGGCTCTAGTGTTGAGTCTGTCACTTGCTTGGTCTGTTCATATTCTATCAAATCTAAACCAAGTTTTTAAGTGAATTGAAAAGACCGAGATGGGATTGCTTGTCAACACATCACAGTTTCTCATTGCACTTTGAGTTAAACTTGAGCTGTGTAGTTATGACCGAAACTATTGCTTTAAGCTTTCTGATTGCTTCTGCATAGGCTTCGCACAGTTGGAAAGTTAGGTAATGACAAGCTTTCAAACTCTCGCAATCACATGCTGAAATTTGAACTTGTGTAATCTTAACCGCTGCAACTCCGATAAATTTGGATACACAAGACTATGTTTCATTCTATAGCATGATGATTGAACTGTGCTAGGGTAGTTCACCTTGTATACATGTTTAGCACTTGTCTGATTTCCTGTCTATACATGTTTTGTGCTATTTTGATGGTGAATACTTTTTGGCTAAAAACTGCTCAGTTTGCTCATATGTTCATATTTCATAATTGGTGATCAGTTTGAGCCTTCGCTAGCTTGTACACTTTTCAGCGAGTCGTTGGAGTTATACTGTTTAGAGCATCTTTGCATTTTCTTGACTATATTCCTGAAGCTGCTAACTTGCATTTTGACTTATATGCATTTTGGAAGGGGGAGAACTTCTCTTGCTGGCACTTTTTGTTGGTGCATTTTCCAAGGGGGAGAAAATCGCTTTCGGTTCCTTTTTGCTTGATGGTGCATTTTCAACTAAGGGGGAGAATTTGGACAAATCATCAAATCAGCCTCCCATGTTCAACTAAGGGAGAGAATCAGTTGTGTGCACCATGCAAGGGGGAGTTTGCTCGTGATAAACTTTTGAAATTTCCAATTGGTTCGGAGCGCTTTGCTAGTTGTGTTGAGCCCTTGCCTCTATCTTGAGGGACTAGCAGTCACAACTTTGCTTCAGTTGGCTTCAGTTGGTATCGAGCTATTCAGTTGATGTCGAGCCTTCTGCTAGTTGTGTTGAGCCTCTGTGCCTCTGTCTTGAGGGACTAGCATTTTGCTTTGATTTTTCAATTGGTATCTGCTAGAGGTGTTGAGCCTATTCTACCTCTTCTTGAGGGCTAGTTTTGTTTTGCTTGGTTGCGTCGAGCCGTTGCCCATGTCTTTGGGAACCAAGTTGTCTTGCTCTTTCCACTTGACCTTCTTCGGCTTTGCTATGCTTTTGGGTCATTTGGTCGAGTTCTCTCTTCTCCTTTCTTCCTCCTTCTATTTCCATTATGATTTGTGTGTGTAGTTGACAATGCACTCATCAAGGGGGAGATTGCGGATACATGGGTGTATGCCGAGTCTCGAGTGATGAGTGATTGTCAACGAGTTTGATCGCATGTTCTTTGACTTGTGTTGTGCAGGTGTCGAGCACAGTGACAGTGATCGAGGGCAAGGTGAAGGTCAAGTAGAGACGTGCCGCGCCGACGGACCGGGAGCGGTGAAGGGCGGACATGAGGCTTGGACTGAGGGACCGGTGGCCTGAGGATCAGCTATGGTGGCTGGCAGCCTGGGACAACGACGAGCGAAGACTTGCGGGACATGGTGTTGCTCGGGTCGAGGACCTAGGGACACGTGTCGGTGGACGGGGTGCACGGGCGGTGCATCCCCTCTACAACTTTGGTTTGGTGGTAGAGCCAGAGAAAAACCATCGGGTGGACGGTTTCCAGGTTTGGGCCTCAAAACCTGGGTTTTGCGGATTTGCCGAGTTTGGGCCACAAAACTCGGGCTGAGGACGGTTTCCACGTTTGGGCCTCAAAACCTGGGCGCTGGCGGGTTTCCTGGTTTCAGCCTCAAAACCAGGGGATGGACTTGGAGGCTGGTTTCCCGGTTTGGGCCTCAAAACCGGGGTGGACATGAAGGCCTGGTTTCCCGGTTTCGGCCACAAAATCAGGGGCGGAGACCGTGAAGAGGACGCAGAGCGGTGGCGGTACGTGGCGGCAATCGGTGAGGTTGCGTCGAGGCAACGCTACCTATTGTGCGGGCGTGGCCGTCAGATCACCACCTACCTCGAGTTGGTCCAGAATAACCTTAGGGTTTAGCTGGTTCGCTCTGTAATTAGAGAGGGGTCGAGAAGGAAATAGAATTAGGATAAGTAGAGGGAGACACCCTCCTCCCATTGTATCTAAATCATTTGCTCTTTTGCTTCTAGGGTTTCCTGCTCTCCCAATCCCCTGCTGTAGCGAACTGAGATCCACAGAGAAGAGAACAATACCTCTGTGCCCGTGAGATTTTGAGGAAGTGAGACCGTAATCTCACTGTTGTAGCGTGTGGTAGCCACACGGTTGCAAATTTGTGGTTGTGATTCGCGTTTTGTTCTTGTTCTTCGCGGGTTGCTTTTCTCCACGTTTTTCCCGTCGATCGATCTCTTTGCTTGGTGTGTCATTTGCAAATCTGTTTGAACCAAGTTGTTCTAGATCGTGAGGCACTTCTTTTCCACCGAAGGAATTCACCTCTAACCTCACGATCTAGTAGATCGGTTGATTTTCCTTTCGGGTCAAGTTTTTCTCCCTTCCCCCGAATTTCTTCGATTCATCGATTTGGAGATACATTCGAGCCTTGATCTCTTAGAGATAGCTCACTATCCTCCTTGTGACTACTCTCACCAAGTTAGATCCCTAGAGGATTCGTTTTGGGTGAGATCGAGTCGAATCGGTGGACGAACAGCAGGTTTTCGGGGTGACCGGACGCTCGGCTCGGGCTGACCGGACGCTGGGGTGAGTTCGGTCGTTGAACACTTCTCTGTTCAGTTTCGCTCCTTGACTGGACGCTCCACCCGGTGGTTGACCGGACGCTATGGATTCACTGTTCATCGCTCTTGTTTTTAAGTGACCGGACGCACAGGTTAAGACCGGACGCTCTGTCAACCAGAGTCCGGTCCAATCCAGTAAGGTTCCCGAGCGAGTTTTCTCTGACCGGACGAGTCCGGTGGTCAGTGACCGGACGCAGGCAGAGTCCGGTCAGTGTTGTTTCGCGCTGTTTTCAGCCGCATTTTGACCGTTCGACTTCGGGTTTGGTTTTGGGTTTTTGCGTTGGATTTCTGACTTCGTGCTCTACAGAAATCGGTCTTCCCGCTTTGCAAAATAGCCTGAATCCTCCTCGCGTTGCTCGGGGGAGGTTGAGGTTACCCAAAGTCCATCCTGTCACTAGTTGACTTGCGTGAACTTGGGTGAGGAAATTTTGTGGTGTCCCGCTGTGTTCCTAGGGAACATCCACCCATTCTCTTGGGTCGTGGACATCACGTTCATCGTTTTGCTCTTAGGGTTGATTTTCTGGGACAGAGGCTATTAGTTTCTGAAAAGAAATTTAAAGCTCCCATTCACCCCCCCTCTGGTCGCTTTCTGGTAGCACTTTTGGTCCTTCAACCTTTAGGGTCGTGGACACTACTAGGTCTTGGACTTGCTTTTGGGGTTGAATCTAGGACAATGGCTGTAGATTCTCGAGAAGAATTCTTAAGCTCCCATTCACCCCCCTCTGATCGCCTTTTTCGGTCCTTCAACGTGGGACACAAAACTTATCTGAGGTTCACGTGCTTGCCAACACGCTACTCCCTGTTGTGTCGACCAATTCCTGGTGATTCAGTGGGTAAATCACACCACGCCAAGCTACACAAGTCCCACGAGAATCTACCACAAGAGAGGTAGCTCAATGACATGAGTAATCCACTAATGGTGCCTTTCGCCTCTCCGGCGGGGAATAGGCCCGAAAAAAACCTCACAATCAAATGGTGGTGGCCAAGAACAATCACCAATCTTGCCAACTCTATTGAAACACCTCCAATCCATCTAGGCACCGGCAAATGCCAAGAGTAATAAGAAACTCAAAGCCGATGCAAAGAACTAGTGCCACTAGAATGAACTGTTTCAAATCTTAGCACTAGATCACTCAATCTCACTAGCAAATGATCAAATCAACACAAGAGATGAGTGGGGAGGCTTGGCTATGCCCACAAGAATGCTTAGGGATCAAAATGTGCAAGAGAGAACTCAAGTGAGCCGACCAAGACACATATGTAGGCCGCACAAGTTGGCCTAGCCACTGGGCTGAAATCGGGGGCATCAGACGTGCCGATGCTCGACCATCGGATGCTGCCCCAGCGTTCGATGCTCCACATGGAGCCACGTGGCCCCCTGCTATGAATTCAAGCCACTCGCTCCCAACGGTCACATTTCTTCATGCCACAGTTAAAGTGGCATCAGACGTGTCGATGCACACTGCTCAATTCAGCATGGATTAGTGCCCCATCGGACGCGCCAAGCCCTTTGCATCGGACTCTACACACACACTAGCATCCGATGATACACCAGAGAGGTTCCAAAGAGGTTAGAATCACATCAGACACACGTCTAATGGACCTGCATCGGACGCAGGCTAGCATCTGATGTTCTTTACTGAGCCAGCTCGCGCCACGTCACCAGCATCGGATGCTAGAACAGTGTTTTCCCAGCGTTTGATGCTCCTTCAGCAATAGTCAGAAGCTAGGGTTTGCCATTGGACGCGTCAGGCCAGCGTCCAATGTTGTCGCCTGCAGCGTCCGATGCCCCTAACTTAGCACGATTCGCTTTATAACTTCTACGCTTGCTTCCATGTTCTAACACAAGTGTTTCACCACTTGTGCACGTGTGTTAGCATTTTGCCAAGCATTTTCCAAGGGTTTTGTTAGTCACTCACTAGGTCTATAGCATCAATATGTTAAAGAACTCCTAGTAGCACTTGAACATTGCATAAGCCATGAATTGTCTCCTCTTCATAGTATGGCTATGTATCCTAAATGTGATCACACTCGCTAAGTGTCTTGATCGCCAAAACAGAGAGCCCTATGGGTTATACATTTGCCTTCGGGCCTCTTTGCTCCATCTCCTTTCATCTTCTTGCAATTCACCAATGGTAGAGCACTTAATCACTTGAGTGCATGTGGTCATCACCATCCTTCATGGTTGCCACCTTGCTAGCTCCACCACTTTGCTTGGTCGTAATCCTTTCTCATTTTCTACACGCATGCTAAGCAATAGGATTAGACCAAATAAGTTTCATCAATTAACTAAAGCAAATTCGGGCTTTCAATCTCGCACTCAACCCTTGTCACGGAGCCGATGCGGTCATGTCGTGATTTGCCTTTTCGCGGTGCCAAGACACGGCCACCATTCACCATGCAACCGAGCTCTGCGACCCTCCCCTCTCCCTCATCCCTGCATCTATAGAAGCCCTCCATCGAGTTCCTCACACAGAGCCACAACCACCCCACTTGTCCCACACACCTCCTCTACCGCAGAAGAACCCGCAAGCACCGCCGCCGTCGCCATAGCCGCTCTCGACCGAGCTCACTGATCTCCGCACTCTGGCCACTTGTACCTTTCCGTTTGTTCCTTTGGCACCGCAAGACGATGCTGGTTCCTCCCGATCCCTCCTACTCGTCGAACCAACCCCACAGAGCCCTCCACGAGCTCAACGGAGCATCACTGCCGCCACCGATGCAGCGACCCTCCTCGACCTCCCTCTACACAGCCTACTCCTTGCCGAAAGCCTTGGAGATGACTGAGTCATGTCCCCTTCCCCCTCCTTCGCCGCTCGCCTTCGACACAATCGCCGGGCGAGCGCCGTTCCGGCCGACCTGTCGCGCTGGTGGCCACCTTCGGTGCGGGCGCTCTACTCGGCTTGCCACACGGGAGCCAGAGAAGGTGGATGTCCTCTTTGCCGCTGGATCAGGCACCGATGGCCAGGATTCCATCTTGACCACCGGTCAACAAGTGCGCCAAGTCATCACTCCCCATCCAGTCATCACACGCCACGTCAGCGGTCAATGCCACCTAGGCAAGGTCAGCACCGTCATCGACACTTTTGCAGTCTAGCCCCAAACTTTTCCTAGAATCCAAACACTGTTCTCTAAGTCTGGTGATCTTCTCATCTACCCCCTGTTAGCTAGGGTAAATCCGGTTTTGGTCCAAGCAGCAGAGGGGAGAAGGAGATTTCTTTATTTAAAATGTGTTTTAATGTCTTGTTTTTAATGCCATTAATGATGGTTGATGTCATAATCTTCAGTTAATAAGGTCACTTATATATATTGGTAAAAAAAATGAATATATAATAATTTTCTTATTAAAATAATTAATGATGTTACGATTTCATTAAAATGTCTTTAGATGTGTTTTACTCATAAAAATAATTCTAAAAATGGCATCCTTTTCAAACAAATTTTTTACATTTTAATAAAATAATTTGTGATACAAATGTTCACTTTTTAGTCACTGATTTTCAAAAGTATTTAAAAATAAATCATTTTAATTACCCAAATGCCCTTCAAAAGCTCATAACTTTCAAATTGTAGCTCCGTTTTCAGCGGTTTTTTTTTTCGCTCACGCGATCGTAGAAACAAGCCCTACACGTTAGTAACCTTTTTAGTATATTTTCATAATGTTTGGTGTACTGTTTTTTATTTTTATATATATTTGCTTGTATGTTTGCGCGCTAGAAGTTGCTACGATGGAGGAAATTGCGTTTGTTGATCCCGAAGGCCCCGAGTTCGAGTTGTATAGTGTTTTCTCATCTGAGGCAAGTGTCCTTGAACATTTTGCACCCGTATTTATTTACTTTGAGTTAGAGTAGTTAGATCCAGTAGTTGCATGCAGAGTCTAAATTGAATCCTATGTTAGGATTTATTAGTATTTGTTTATATTTTCCTTGTCACCTGGAATGGGAATGTTGGGTAGTTGTCTTGCTTAGCCCTCAGTCATGTTTGGGATGGGATGGGAGTTAAATAATAAATCCTGATTAATGATCTGTGGAACATTGTGGGTTGGTACTTTTTGTAGTAACATGGTGATTAGGCATATCCGGTAGGATGGACCATTTCTGTGGTGGTTTTTGGTTGCCATGGACTTGGCGTCTGGTTGCCTTGGACTTGGCGTAGGGTTGCCATGGACTTGGCGGATGACGTTGGTGTTGACAGTAATAACTCCTATTTTAAACCGTCATCTAACCCCATAAATGACCTGCAATGATCCAAAGAATATAGCTATAGGGTTTGATTCTAACAAGTTCCACGAGATGTGTTGTTCTCACTTGTTTTGCAGGATATTCAATATTTCATCATAAGAAAATATCTCAAGTGAAGAATCAGAGAACACCATTGTTGAAGGACCGAAAGTGCAACCAGAAAGCGACCAGAGAGGGGTGAATGGGAGCTTCAAAATTCCTTTCCGAAACTTGTTTCCACTGTCCCGTAAATCAACCCCAAGAACAAATCTAGAGCTTAAATAATGTCCACGACACTATAGGTAGGGTGGATGCTTCCAAGAAGCACAGCGGGACACTACACGACTCTTAGAAACCCAAGGCAAAAAAACTAAAACCAAATCCGAGATCGCACGAACAAATGGTGAATGAAACAGTGCACAGTTGTGTGCATCGGACACTGGCAGCGTCCGATGGCTTAGCAACGGATGCGTCCGATGCAAACAGGACCTCTCGGGAACCTTACTGGACACCCATCGGACGCTGTGAATAGTGAACCTTCAGCGCCCGATGGCTACACACCGGTGCGTCCGATGGACAACGGAGCATCCGATGTAGCGTCCGTTGCTCCTTTAAAACTGTCAGAATCTGACACGGGGCAACGGTGCGTCCGATGCCAAATGAGTCAGCGTCCGATGCTATGAACCCTAGCGTCCGATGCCCCCGATTCTGTGCTGTTCTTCCGCGAATTCAACCCGATCTCCTCCGATTCAAAAGCACTAAGGCTTAGACTTGGTATGAGGAGTTCCAAGGAGGTTAGTGAGCTATCCCAAGAGAATCATGGCTCGAACTAACTCCAAATCGGTGAATTGCAAGAATTCGGGGCAAGGGAGCAAAACTTGATCCAAAGCGAAATCAACCGATCTACTAGCTCGTGAGGTTAGAGATGATTTCCTTTGGTGGAAAGAAGTGCCTCACGATCTAGAACAACTTAGTTCAAACAGATTGTAAGAGATGCACCGAACAAAGAGATCGATCGATGGGAAAAACGTGGAGAAAAGTAATCCGCGAAGAACACAAACAAAACGCGAATCACAATCACGAATTTGCAACCGTGTGGCTAGCACACGCTACAACAGTGAGGTTATGGCCTCACTTCCTCAAAAACTCCAGTACACAGAGGTATGGTTCTCTGCGGATCTCAGCTAGCTACAGCAAGGGATTGGGAGAGCAGGAAACCCTAGAAGCAAAGAGCAAATGACTGAGATGGATGGGGAGGTGGGTGTCTCCCCCTACTTATCCTAATTCTAACTATTCCTAATTCCCACTCTACCCTAACTACTTACAGAGCGAACCAGCTAAATCCTAAGGTTATTCTGGACCACTCGATGGTAGGTGGATCCGACGGCCACGCCCGCACAACTCGTAGCGTTGCTTCGACGCAACCTCCTGATTGCCGCCACGTGCCGCCACCTCTCTGCTTGTCCTTTTCCTGGACGTCGCACCCCCCGGTTTTGGGCCCAAACCGGGAAACCAGCCTCACAGCCAACCCCCGATTTTGAGGCCCAAACCGGGAAACCAGCCCACGTAGCCTGAGTTTTGTGGCCCAAACTCAGCAACCCGCAGCACCCAGGTTTGAGGCCCAAACCTGGAAACCGTTCTCAACCCAATTTTTGTGGCCAAACTCGGAAACCATCCGCGTCTAGGTTTGGAGGCCCAAACCTGGAAACCGTCCACCCGATGGTTTTTCTCTGGCTCTACCAGCAGACCAAAGCTGTAGAGGGGATGCACCGCCCGTGCAACCTGTCCACTGACACGTGTCCCTAGGTCCTCGACCCAAGCAAACCGGCCCCGCAAGTCTCCGCTCGTTGCTGTCCCAAGCTGCCAGCCACCACAGCTGATCCTCGGGCCACCGGTCCCTTAGTCCAAGCCTCACGTCCGCCCTTCGCCACTCTCGGTCCCTCGGCACGGCACGTCTCTACTTGACCTTCACCTTGCTCTGATCACTGTATTCGTGCTCGACACCTACACAACACAAGCCAAAGAACATGCGCATTATCCCAGTTGACAATCACTCATCACTCAGAGACTCAGCATACACCCATGTATCCGCAATCTCCCCCTTGATGAGTGCATTGTCAACTACCAACACAAATCATAATAGAGTAAGAAACAAGGAAGAGGGAGGAAGAGATAACTTGACCAAATGACCCAAAAGCATAGCAAGGCCGAAGAAGGTCAAGTGGAAAGAGCAAGACAACTTGTTCCCCAAAGACATGGGCAACGGCTCGACGCGACCAAGCAAAGCAAAGCTAGCCCTCAAGAAGAGGTAGAACAGGCTCAACACCGCTAGCAAATACCAATTTTGAAAAATCGAAGCAAATGCTAGTCCCTCAAGATAGAGGCACAGAGGCTCAACACAACTAGCAAAAAGCTCGATAACAAACCTTACAGCCAACAAGAGGCAAGCTCCCTCTTGCATGGTGCACACAACCTATTCTTCTCCCCCTTAGTTGAACATGAGAGGCATGATTTGTCCAAATTCTCCCCCTTAGTTGAAAATGCACCATCAAGTAAAATCTCTCCCCCTTAGAGAATGCACCATCAAAAAGTGCCAACAAGAGAATTTCTTCCACTTTCCAAAATGCATATGAGTCAAAATGCAAGTTAGCTGCTTCAGGAATATAGTCGAGAGAATGCAAAAATGCTCTACACAGTATAACTCCAATGACGCAACTGAAGCACACATGCTAGCAAAGGCTCAAACTGATCACCAATATGAAATATGAACATATGAGCAAAATGAGCAATTTTAGCAAAAAGATTCACCATCAAAATAGCACTAAACAAGTATAGACAGGAAGTCAAACAAGTGCTAAACATGTATACAAGGTGAACTACCCCTAGCAAAGTTCAATCATCATGCTATAGAATGAAACATAGACTTGTGTATCCAGATTTTATTGTAGTTGCAGCGGTTAAATTACACAAGTTTAAATTTCAGCATGTGAGTGCGAGAGGTTGAAAGCTTGTCTTGCCTAACTTTTCAACTGTGCGAAGCCTATGCAGAAGCAATCAGAAGCTTAAAGCAACAGTTTTGGTCATACACTACACAACTCAAGTTTAACTCAAAGTGCAATGAGAAACAGACTCAAAACTGTGATGTGTTGACAAGCAGTCCCATCTTGATCTTTCTGATTCACTTAACTTGGCTAAAATTTAAAACAGAATATGAACAGACCAAGCAAGTGATAGACTCAGAACTAGAGACATAGCAACCTAGCATATGTGAAAAGCACGAGTGAATTCAACACATCCTACACATGCTAGTTGCATATCTCAATGGTGAACATTTTCAAGTTTGATGTTTGTTAAGCAGGTTCACCATTCAAAATTAGCTCAGCTGATAACATGTATTAGTGATCAGAAGGAGCATAAGCTACACACATCAATCATAAAGCATCAAAGCATACACTACACAGAGCATAATTTCATTCTAACGATTATATCCATGAAGCTCAGAATGTAAAAGCGTATGCAAAAAGAAATGCATAAAAGATGCAGAACTCGAAAAGATACCAAATGAAGAAAAAAGAGAAATGAAAAATCAGTTTATGAACAAGAACCAAAATGTTTCCCCCATCTAAAAGGGAAAACACACACCAAGCTCACCTCTCAACCTAGCAAAAGTTGATTGGTCCAAAGGATTGGTGAAAATATCAGCCAACTGATGATGAGTATCGACATGGCGAAGGTCGATATCAGCCAAATGAAAGCGCACATCAATGTGTTTGGTCTTCGAGTGCAGCACGTGGTTCTTAGCAACGCTAATAGCACTCGTGCTGTCACAAAGCAAGGGAACACGAGAAAAGCTCAGACCAAAATCACGCAAAGTGGCCATCATCCAGAGTAACTGGGAACAACAGCTAGCCGCAACAACATACTCAGCCTCCGTGGTAGACTGGGCAACACTAGACTGCTTGCGAGAAGACCACGATACAAGAGAAGAACCAATAAACTGGCTAGTCCCAGAAGTGGACTTGCGATCAATACGGCAACCAGCAAAATTGGCATCGGAATAACCGCAAAGGGAGAGGGTGGAGGAAGCAGAATACCAAATCCCAAATTCTGGAGTGAAGGATAAGTACCTCATTATGCGCTTGACCACCTGACGGTGAGAAGTGCGTGGCGACGACTGAAATCGCGCGCACAGACACACCACGAACTGGATGTCCGGGCGTGTCGCCGTTTGGTAGAGCAGTGACCCGATCATACTCCGGTACTCCTTCTGGTCCACAGCTTCTCCATCCATGTCCGCATCCAGGGCCATCGTTGTCACCATGGGTGTTGGAAGAGGCTTGGCCTCACCCATGTCGAACTTCTTCAGGATGTCTTTGCTGTACTTGCCCTGGTGCACGAACGTCCCTTCTCGGGATTGCTTGATTTGCAACCCGAGGAAAAACGTTAACTCGCCCATCATGCTCATCTCAAACTCCCTACTCATAGTGTCTGCAAACTTGGCAACCAAAGCGTGAGAAGAACCACCGAAAATGATATCATCCACGTAAATCTGGACCAAGAGTGAATCAGTGTCTTGCTTGAGGAGAAAAAGCGTTTTATCCACACATCCCATTTTAAAACCCTTAGCAAGCAAAAAGGTTTTCAACCTATCATACCAGGCTTTAGGGGCTTGTTTCAAACCATATAAAGCTTTGTGAAGTTTAAAAACATGGTTTGGAAACTTGGGATTTTCGAAACCGGGGGGTTGTCTCACATACACTTCCTCTTCTATGTAGTCGTTTAAGAAGGCACTCTTGACATCCATTTGAAAAAGTTTAAAACCTTTGGATGCAGCAAAAGCCAAGAGTATCCTAATTGCCTCCAAACGAGCTACAGTAGCAAAAGTCTCCTCATAGTCTATCCCCTCCTTCTGACTATACCCCTGGGCAACTAGTCTGGCGTTGTTTCTCACAACATGGCCATCCTCTCCTTATTTGTTTTTGAAAACCCATTTTGTCCCAATAGGATGACAATCAGGAGGAAGAGGAACCAAAACCCCAACCCGATTTCTTTCAAAATTTTCTAACTCCTCAGGCATGGCATTGACCCAATCCGGATCAGATAAAGCATGTCCAACATCTCGGGGCTCAAAATCAGCAACAAAAGCAGAATGAGCAAAATGAGAGATTTGTGACCTGGACCGAGTGACACGTTCGTCGATGCTGTCGATCATCTGCTGAGGAGGGTGTTTGCGCTGGATGTGTCGTGGCGCCTCCTGAGCAGAAGTGATCTCCCCCTCAACAGCAGTTGGTGCCTCCCCGGGTACAAAAGGTACCGCTCGGGGTGGCGGAACCCACGGCCCCCAGGAAGAAGAGGTGTCGGGGCCATGAGTCGTAGTAGAAGCCGCTCTTTGCGGCACAACAGGTGGAGGGGGTGCTGGATCATCTATACCTTCAGCACCCTCATCCTCATCATCAAAAAGAGGCTCACCATCCTCATGATCGCCTGCACGCTCAAAACGAGAAGAAGGACAAACCATGGTCTCGTTGATGGTGACATCTGATGTCTCCATGACTCTGTTAGAGTCAACGTTAAGTACACGATAAGCTCGAGTGTGAGTGCCATAACCCAAAAACACACCGTCAGAAGAACGAGACTCAAACTTGTCCAAGTTGCCCTTTTTGAGTATAAAATAATGGCAACCAAAAACTCGAAAATAACTCACCTTGTGCAGTTTTCCAAAACGCAACTCATAAGAGGTCTTTTTCAAGAAGGCTCAGAGAAAAATGCGATTGGAAATGTAGCATGCAGTGCTCATAGCTTCGGCCCAATATCACCTAGGAGTCCTATGCTCATCGAGCATCATCCTGGCCATCTCTACAAGGGTCCGATTCTTCCTCTCTACAACACCATTCTATGGCGGTGTGTAGGGGGAAGAAAACTGATGCTCTAAACCCAAAGAGTTACAAAACTTTTCAAAATCCGAATTCTTGAATTTGGAACCATTATCACTCCTAATAGCTTGCATCGAGTTCAAAGGGAACTCGTTCTGAAGACGCAAAATCAGATTGCGAGCAAAGGAGAAAGTCTCGGTCTTCTCAGCTAAAAAGAAGACCCACGAATATCTCGAAAAGTCATCAACAACAACAAGCACATACCACTTCCCCCCAACCGAGCTCACCCGAGTCGGACCAACAAGGTCCATGTGCAAAAGCTCTCCAGGGTGCTTGGTCATGACCTGAGTCACTGGATGGTGGGGAGCGGCAACCATCTTCCCATGTCTACAAGAATGGCAAACAAGATCCTTCTCCATGGATAACTTGGGCAATCCTGGGATTAGGCCAAGTGAACTAAGCCTTGCAAGCAAGTCGAAGCTCAAATGTCCAAGTCTTCTATGCCACTTCCAAAGATCAGAGGAGGAAGGTCCAGCCACAAGACAACGAGAAATGCCAAAAGACTCCGAGAAATTCGCACGAAAGACTTTTCCAAAGGGTGAAATCAAACAAACAAGATTTCCCTGAGGATCCAAAATACGACTGAGATTCGGTTTAAAACGAATCTCATAATCATCATCAAAGAGTTGTGAAACAGAAAGAAGATTAAAATGCAAGTTAGAAACAAGAGTAACATCGCGCAACACAAAGTGCTCATTAACTCGCACCGACCCACGGGACAACACCTTACCTTTGCTATTGTCGCCGAAGTTGATAAACTCCTTTCCGGCGACCGGACTAAGACTGGAGAACCACTTGGCGTTTCTGGTCATGTGCCTCGAGCGACCGGAATCCACCAACCAAACGTTCTCCAATCGTTTTACCTACATCAATAAAAAGACATAGGGTGAGCATACGGTCCAACACTGGGGTTAGTGAAGTAAGGGGAATACCAGTGTTGGGCCGACTGCTCAAAAGAACGGTTAGCAGAAAAACCATTCCTAGCACGTCTACGAGAGGAAAGCAATCACCACGCTGAGGAAAACGTGGTCCGCTGGGGAAAGAGCGCTCACCGCGATACTCAAAACGCGGTGGGGGAAAACGCTCAACTACAAAGCCACCGCCACGGGGTCCATAGCCTACAACTGCAGGCTCCTGCCGGGCACGACCTCTCTGCTGCCTAGGCCTAGGAACTTGAGGTTCTGGACCTCTAGGCCTAGCGGCTCTCCTCGGAGCTCTCTTCTGAACATTCGGCACATGTACATGATGGAAAGGATGGTACATGTCCGGGTTGTTCATCTCCCTAGCATGGCGCGCCTCTCTCTTGCGCCGAAAGCAGAACTCACTCAAGTGCCCATCTCGCCCACAGTGCTCACAATGGTACCTCACCGCTCTCAAAGGGGGTTGTTGGTACACACGGTTTTGGTGTGGATCACTGTGCCCTTCTGTGGCAAAAACTCCTCTTGGATAGGTGGCATTGTGTCCAGCTTGTTTTTCAGGTGGTTGGGTTTGAGCCCATTGTTGGTTCTTGGGTGGAGCTCGTGGGGGTTCTTCAAACACCCCATCCTTGGTGTTAGGCTTGAGAGGCTCTTTGGGTGGAAGTTTGGTAAGTTTGGGAGTAGTGGTGGAGTTGGGCTTCTCACATGGGTTTAGACCACTCGACTCTCCAATCTTCCCAAAAGCAGAAAGATCAACATCCGGAGCAAAACCTACACCAGGACCTCGAGCAGCCCGCTTGAATTGGGAGATCATCATCCCGAGCTGCGGCTCACCACAAGACACCCATGACAAGATGGTCCGAAGGTATGTGTTTTCCTCCTCGGTTTGCATCTTGTAATGCTTCACATTGGCTATCTCCATCTCCAGGCCCTCACACAGAACACACCTGGACACACAAGTGCTACCCGAGCTGGCCTTCTCAAGAGACACAATCTTGGCATTCTTCTCTACCAACTCGGATTGCAAGACAGGACAAGTCTTGCACGCACCCAACAACATGGGTCTAGCCCGGAGCTCATCCACCTCTCCAACCAACGCAGCATACTTACCTCTCAAGGTGAGAAGGTCAGTCATGTGCGTGGTGCACATCTCGCACTCGACATCCTCCGAGACGACCACGGTGGACTTGGCAAACTCAAGCTCCCTCACCGTGTCCTCCCACTTCTGCCTAAACTCCTTGCACTCTCTAGCCGCACGCCTAAGCAACTTATCCTGACTAAGGAGCGTGGCAGTAAGCTTCTCGACCTCAGCAGAAAGCTCATCGGGGGTCAGAGATACCTGGGAGGTGTCGTCGTCGTCGTCGTCATTCTGAGGAGTGTCACCGTCGACCTCCTTGGCGAGGGCCATGGTGCAGAAGCCCTCGTCGTCGGCGAAGAAGCAGAGGCCGTTGAGCTTGTCCTCGATCCTCTTCTTCTTCTCGGACTCGTCATCGCTTGAAGAAGCGGAGTCGTCATCCGAGTCATCGACGTCGCTGAGCGTGGCGAAGAAAGCACGCTGCTCAGCCTGGGCCTTCTCCAAGTACTTGGTCTTGATGTACTCCTTGTTGAAGCCGCCCTTCCGCTTGTGCTTCGCGGGGACGTACTTCTCCTTGCGCTTGCCGGAGTCGTACTTGTGCCCATGATCGCCCTTCCCAGAATGCTTGTTGTTTTTGGGACAGTTGGCGATGAAGTGGTCGGGGTCGCCGCACTCGAAACAGCCCGAGCGTCCTCCTCCGCGGCGACGGTTCATGCGGTTGTTGTGGAACCGCGAGAACCGGTTGGCAAGCAAAGCCACCTCCATGTGCTTCCTGCAACAACAACAAACGAACAGCATGGGTCCCATCAAGCTACACACATTTAATGTTTGCCTCATATTGAGTTCGCTTATAATCGTTCATTGCATTCTACTACAAAAATGTGTCCTTTCGAGATTGTCTATGGCTTCTTGCCACGTGCTCCTATTGATTTAATGCCTTTGCCAAGTTCTGAAAAAATGAATTTTGATGCTAAGCAACGTGCTGAATTGATGTTAAAATTGCATGAAGCCACTAAAGAAAACATAGAGCGCATGAATGCTAAGTACAAATGTGCTGGAGATAAAGGTAGAAAGCAATTGATTCTGGAACCTGGGGATTTGGTTTGGTTGCATTTGCGAAAAGATAGGTTTCCAGAACTGAGAAAATCCAAATTGATGCCTAGAGCTGATGGTCCTTTTAAAGTGCTGCAACGAATTAACGAGAATGCATATAAGCTTGATCTTCCTGCAGATTTTGGGGTTAGTCCCACATTTAACATTGCATATTTTAAGCCTTATTTGGGTGAGGAAGATGAGCTTGAGTCGAGGACGACTCAAATGCAAGAAAGGGAGGATGATGAGGACATCAACACCAGCGATACATCCTCTCTGACACAACCTATAGCTGGTCCTCTTACTCGTGCTCGTGCTCGTCCACTTAATCATCAAGTGAGTTCCATGATAAGCTCTTGTCCATCTTGTTTAGACAATGGAAACGCGTGCACTCTTGTTTTGATTAGGAACCGAGGAGAAGACCGAAAGGGAGAAGGACTCGCGCTAGCTGGATTCGGACTGCAGCAAAGCACCAACTTGTGACCGCCACCACGGTTGCATACGGATTCGGATTCAGGCGATTCAGGACTTGTTGGAAAGCTTATCAAGTTTACTTTCATATGAATCAAGTCCCATGTCAATATCTGTTCGGCAGCAGCGGCAATGATCCAATTACCGTCGACAGGTCTTGCTGTCCAGGGTGCTGCGTCACCTCATTTTGGGCTTATGGCCCATGTATCAAGTTGGGTCCATTAGGGACGCGTCCTAGGGTTGGAGGACGACCCCAACACTCTTTTGGTCATCAATCCATCTACTTATATCCCTCTATAGCCGCCATGGTCGGGTTGGGTTTTGTTTAGATCAAGTTTAGCCTTAGCTACTTGCTTGTAGGCGCGCGTGCAGGATCTGCCGCCCGTCTCCTTGTCTTCGGAACCCCATTGTTGATTAAGATTCAGTTTGAAGCCGTCAATTTCATCTTGCAAATTCAGTGCTTGTTTCCTCGTTCTTGCTAGTTCTTCGATTGCTTGCAGGACGGGAGCCCTAGGGGCTGGTTGTCGCGCTCCACAAGATCATGACGGCTATTGGACGTGGTGTATCGGTTGCTAAGGCGCGGTCTTGAGGGCTGTAGTCGGGCCGTGAACGTCATCTCCATCCACCAATCGAGTTATCCCCATTTCTCATCGAAAGATCGGGCAAAAACCCTAACGGGTTCGCATCAAGGTGGATCCGACGGCCACGCCCGCACAACTCGTAGCGTTGCTTCGACGCAACCTCCTGATTGCCGCCACGTGCCGCCACCGCTCTGCTTGTCCTTTTCTTGGACGTCGCACCCCCGGTTTTGTGGCCCAAACTGGGAAACCAGCCTTCACAGCCAACCCCCGGTTTTGAGGCCCAAACCGAGAAACCAGCCCACGTAGCCTGAGTTTTGTGGCCCAAACTCAGCAAACCCGCAACACCCAGGTTTTGAGGCCCAAACCTGGAAATCGTTCTCAGCCCGAGTTTTGTGGCCAAACTAGGAAACCATCCACGTCCAGGTTTTGAGGCCCAAACCTGGAAACCGTCCACCCGATGGTTTTTCACTGGCTCTACCACAAAACCGAAGCTGTAGAGGGGATGCACCGCCCGTGCACCCCGTCCACCGACACGTGTCCCCAGGTCCTCGACCCAAGCAACACCATGCCCGCAAGTCTCCGCTCGTCGCTGTCCCAGGCTGCCAGCCACCACAGCTGATCCTCGGGCCACCGGTCCCTCAGTCCAAGACTCACGTCCGCCCTTCGCCACTCTCGGTCCCTCGGCACGGCACGTCTCTACTTGACCTTCACCTTGCCTCTGATCACTGTATCCGTGCTCAACACCTGCACAACACAAGCCAAAGAACATGCGCATTATCCCAGATGACAATCACTCATCACTTAGAGACTCGGCATACACCCATGTATCCGCAATTGTGACTAGCTCGTCGAGACAATCGAAACTGACATATCACTTTCCATATTTGGAGAACTAGAGCGAGATTCCTTGATGACTACGACTCGGAAGACTCTAGAACCCTATAGAAGCATTATCCATATAAAGATCAGGGGTGTAACGGATAAGATTCCATCAGCTACATAATACCAGACAACCATGCCACGATAAGAAATCCAACCTTGCCATGACTCGTTTGGCAAACCAATCGAACAAGGACTCAAGGAAGATAAGGAAGGTCCTAGAAGACAACTCGTCGAAGATGACACCTGGGGGCTGCCAGGTGAGGCTGGCCGGCTCGGTCCTGGCTCCTCCCCGACCCATCTTAGTGCACTACTGGAGAACGGGCCTTTAGCCCCGGGCCATTTTGGCCTTTAGCCCCGGGCATGGAGCCGGGGCTAAGGAATCGGGACTAAAGGCCCGACCTTTAGCCCCGGTTCCCCACCCCGGGGCTAAAGGGGGACCGACTAAAGAGATCTCCAGCCGAGCCACGGTTGCTGGCTTCTTTAGTCCCGGTTGGTATTACCAACCGGGGCTAAAGAGGCCGCCTCTTTTTTCTTTTTTTCTTTTTCTTTTCTTTTCAATTGCTTATTGTTTTCGGTTTTACAATTACATTAGGGTTTCTAATACCTATTCTTCGCTGCTAATATATTCCATTAGGGTTTCAAATTCGTATTCTTCGCTGCTAATAAATATATATAAACACATAAAATTTACAATTACACACAAATAAAATATGAAACTATATATATTATAGATCGAGCTATACATATGTACATAAAATATACAACATTATCCATCATGCATCCTTAACTTGATATTTAGAACACAAATATTGTTCCTGACTTTGAGGTCATACAAGTGTTCCTCTTGGTTTGGCTTCATTGGTTCATCTTTGTTAAACCAATACTCGGTGCCAGACTTAAGGACATGGTCGTTAATGAAGCCCGCGATGGTCTCTTGAATTGCTTTGAGGCGGACCTTATCCATCACCTGGTTCTTCAACCATGTCTCCTTCAATTTGGATTAAAAGAAAAAGAAAGTATTAGCATACATAATATTTATGTAAAAGCAAAAAAATGAAATAATTCATTTACATGATATGTACTTGCTGACTCTGTAGAGGAGTTCTTTTTTCATACACCATCAGGAACTCGCAAACATAGTACGCACATAAATTGTTTCCCGGTGACTACCGTAGAACCCACTGTACAAGATATAAAAAGATTACTCTCGGCTGAGCGTGCGTCTGCTGAGTGATGCTAATAAAGGTAAAGAGGCGGGGAGGTAGTACAACTTACATTTAGTCGTAGAGGATCAGGAAGTTGTGCTTTTAGATCCGGACGGTGTTTCTGAACAAACCAAGTCCAAACCCTGCACAATATATATAATTGGATCGTTAATTAAGTATTGCAAAGTTAAAGAGCAGGAATCAATATTTAAAGATCACATTTACCCTCCGATAATATCTATTATATCTTGGTAATCATCTTGTGGTTTTCTCAGAGAGTCATAGATTAGCAAACGACTTTCGTGGAGATCGATCACAATTAGTATCCAGTGAAAACTGCATTTATATATTTATAAGTCAACACTTATATCTTTGTGTCAACCTATAATAAAATGTTCATATGATAACAAAACTCACCTAAAGTTGTAGGGGAATAGTATATATCTTTGGTCCCTTTGGTTTACGAAGAACCTCCGCAAATTCATCTCTGTTTGAGTTTTCCATGCATCCGAGAGAGTATTGCTTGGGTGCTTGAAGACGATATATGGATCGATGAAACCAATCTCCTTGTCATTTTTACGCCTTAGTTGTCTCATCATGTTTCTGCATATGTTTAGAAACGCTTGCTAGTGTGAGGATAATTACTTATACATATACATAAGCTAAAGTGAGATTATTAAAAGAAACAATCACTTACAGGCAAAAGCAGCTGACGAGAGATTTGTCTAGAGCGTCCATGTGGCAGAGCTGATGTAACTCATTAAACTGAACATATATTATGTCATCACCACGAAAGTAATCATGGTCTCTAATTCTGACGCAAATATAGTCATCAGCTTTTCTGCCACACGCCGTGAGGTACCACGGATTTAGCAAGTGCATTTGCGTACCAAGATCCCTCAGGGCCGCTGGGTTGTATAGACTTTGACCATATACATATGCCCTCTGCCATTTATCAACTTCTGGAGCACTTATGATGCCTGCTTCTTCGAGTATATTTTCCACATTTAAACCAGTTTCCTCGAAAAATTTGAGCAGTTGCTCAGGATCAACGTCTCCATATGTTCGTTGTATGATGTCCATGTTTGTACCGTATTCATTCCCAACAGCTAGATCCGGCACTGATTGTTGCGTTTGTTCCCCAAGCTGTGGGACACCCTTTCCTGCTCTCTTCTTTGTCTTCTTCGCCTCCTCAATTGATTTGCTGAGCGTGCGACCATAGTCTGATTTTGGCGAAGCCTTACGGGCAGCACGTACCTTTTTCTGGTGAGCGTCCACAGTTTGCCTAAGTTTTTCAGGACGAACAAAAAGGTACGGCTTCTCCGGGTTTCGCTTTGCTCGAGTACTAGCAACAACAGCGTCGAAGAACTTGTTCAAGTCTTTTTGTGCTACAGCTTCCGTCTCCTCATGGGTCATGTCATATGGAAGTTTTGTCATCTTGGGAATGACCGCTGGTTTTCTCACAGAGGCTGTCTTCTTCGGAGGTGGTGGGGCTGACGCCTTTGTTTGTGTGACAGGCCTCTTCTTTGTTGGCGGTGTTGGAACCCGCCGTGGAGATGGGGCAGGTGGCGGTGTTGGAGCCCGCTGTGGAGGAGATGGTGGGGCCGGTGGCGGTGTTGGATCACGCTGTGGGGGAGATGGGGCCGGTGGCGGTGTTGGATCCCTTCGTGGAGAAGATGGTGGGGGCAGTGGCGGTGATGGATCCCGTCGTGTTAGATCTTGATCATCATCGCCCGCAACACTGTGATCATGTGGTGAATGAATAATTGGACTAAGGTTGGGGGATGTCCTGCTGTGAAAACAACATGGTATATGAGTATCCATTTATACTATTAGCTCACCAATACTATTAACATTCATTCACTAATTTCATACACACCTAGGGTTAGGTTGTAGAGGACGAGGAGGTGATGCACCAGGAATTATGATATAACGCTTGCGCCAACATATGAATGTCTTCTCCTCTTCTCCTAATGTCTTCTCGCCAACACCTCCTTTAATGTCAAGTTCAACATTGTTGTAACCTTTCACCACCGTATCCACCGAGACGCTAGCATATCCAGGAGGTATTATTGCCCCATGACATCTTGGTGTCTTCGTAGGATCGATAGGAGATACAACACCTATAGCCACCATGACTGTGGCATTCCCCTGTGGAATGTGCAGTTCACATGTTGTGTGAGGCTCGGTGATGTCGTCCACGGGAAAGCGCAGTCCTGCGTCCGGGACCTCTGTGGAAGCGCAACTGCTTTTCATTTGATCAGGGAGGCTGATGTTGACTCTCGGCTCTGATGCAGATTGCCTTTGCATCGAACTTACTACTAACTGCACTTGCCTTTTTATTTCCTCGTTCATTTTGCCTTCAATTGTTTTTTCTCGCTCAACTACTTCACGAGCTGCAACCTGTGACTGAAGAACCATTTCCTCTAACCTTTGCATCCGCTCTTCCTCCTCCTCCTTCTTTCTCACGCGGCTTCTATAGGTCTCTTTGTCTCGAGGGAAGGCATGCTCCCACGACAGCTCCCCATAGCCTCTGGTTCTCCCACCATGTTCCGGATTCTCTAGGGCATATGTCAGCTCGTCCTTTTCTCAGTTCGGCTGCCACCTGCCACTGTCAGCCATTTCTCTTGCATAAGCAAATCTTTCTGCTGCTCTATGGAGTTTTTCGCCATACTGTATCCTTCCTGTCTGTAGGTCCAGGCTTCCTCCATGACCAAAAAACCAATACTTGGCGCGCTCAGGCCAGTTTATTGATTCTGGTTCAATGCCCTTGGCTAGCATCTCTTGTTCCATTCTTTCCCATTTAGGAATGGCACTCTTGTAGCCACCTGATCCCAAGTGATGGTGGTATTGTTTTTGTCGGGCATTCTGTTGGTTCCTTCTGACCCGTGCCTCACCCTCTTCTGATTTCTTGAATTCTACAAACTCATCCCAAAATGGCCTCAACTTGACGTAGGCCTTAGTGTTGAAATCCGGAGTTAGATCCTTCTTGATAAATGTGTTATACAACTTCTTCTTCCAGCCCTGGAATAGTGTTGCCATTTTCTTCATAGCCCACTCCCGAACTCTTTGCTTCAAATTTCTATCTTCTGTTTCAAGCGTGAAATGTGCAAGGACATCTTGCCAAACCAATTCCTTATCAAGATCACAGACAAAACTTATATGAGGAGCACTTCTCTTTTCCTTCCATTCACGAGCACTGATCGGGATCTTATCCCTTACAAGGTACCCACAGTGGTTAACAAATTTTTGTGCATGTTTTCCAAGTACTTGGCCTGTTTCCTCGTTGAATTCCGAGATAATGTACCGGCCATCCGACGGCTTCTTCGGACCTCGTACGGTCCTACTCTTCCCGGTAGTCATTGTCGATCCGGAGGGCTACGGATGTAGGAACAGTACATTATAAATACATTTATAAATTGTTTAGAATTTCAGGTGCACATAGAGATTGTAGGTATACCTCGCCAGTATTTTCTTGCATGATTTCTTCATAATCGGCAAAGTATTGACTGTCGTCATCTACTTATTGATTATTGTTATCATCACCTGCTAATTCTTGATTAGCGCCGCTGTTGATTAAGTCGTACATTTCCTCCTCCATGTTGTCAACTGGGTCGGCCATTTCTGCGAATAATGTATATTCATAAAGACCATATTCATTTTTTATTTAACACTTTGTAAAGGTAAAACGATCGATAATAAACACTTCTCGTTTGGGGATTAGGGTTTAGGGTTTGGGGTTTACGGTTTAGGGTTTCAGGTTTGGGTTTAGGGTTAAGGTTTAAGGCTTAGGGTTTACGGTTTAGGGTTTCGGGTTTAGTGTTTAGGGTTTAGGGTTTCGGATTTGGGGTTTAGGGTTAAGGTTTAGGGTTTGGGGTTTACTGTTTAGGGTTTAGGGTTTCGGGTTTAGGGTTTGGGGTTTAGGGTTTAGGGTTTAGTGTTTAGGGTTTAGGGTTTAGGTTTAGGGTCTAGGTTTTGACAACATTAAAAATAAGGGATTAGGGTTTTAGGGTTTAGGGTTTAGGGTTAAGGGTTAAGGTTTAGGGTTTAGGGTTTACGGTTTAGGGTTTGGGGTTTAGTGTTTAGGGTTTCGGGTTTAGGGTTTGGGGTTTAGTGTTTAGGGTTAAGGGTTAAGGTTTAGGGTTTAGGCTTAGGGTTTCGGGTTTGGGGTTTAGGGTTTTGGGTTTGAAGTTTAGGGTTTACGGTTTAGGGTTTAGGGTTTCGGATTTGGGGTTTTGGGTTAAGGTTTAGGTTTTACGGTTTAGGGTTTACGGTTTAGGGTTTTGGGTTTAGGTTTAGGGTCTAGGTTTTGACAACATTAAAAATAACGTATATTCATAAAGACCATATTTGTAAAAATAACACTACCGACATACAAGAAAAGTCTTATCATGTCTATGTGAACCAAAAAATTTATATCTAAGTGATTATTCCCTAAACATATATACGACCGATATAAATAAATGTTTACATATCATATCTAAGTGAACCAAAAAATATATATCTAAGTGATTATTCCATAAACATATACACGACCATATTCGTAAAAATACCAGTACCGACATGATCGAAAAGTCGTCATATCTAAGTGATTATTCCATAAACATATCTAAGTGATTATTCCATAAACATATCTAAGTGATTATTCCATAAACATATCTAAGTGATTATTCCATAAACATATCTAAGTGAAACAAAATATATCTAAGTGACGATTATTCCTCCTCCATCTATGACAAATGACACACCGTTGATGAGAGGACAACGACGGATGGCGGCGAGGTGATGTCGCGGTGAGGACGACGACGGACGGCGACGAGGATGACGTCGCGGTGAGGATGACGGCGGAAGGCGGCGAGGTCAACGTGACCAATCTCTTTTTATCTACAGGTGCAAACATAATATTTTGTTAGGGTAAAAAACGTTTTCTATAAACATTTTCTACAAACATATATTTATATAAATATATATTCATTTTTCTATAAACATATATACACTGCAGTGCATATATTCTATTTTTCTATAAATATATATCTATGTATATTCATTTTCTATATATATCATTTTCTATTTCTTTTTCTATATATATCATTCACATTTGTTTTTCTTTTTCTATTTACAGTATTTGTACACACACGCACTGCACAGTACTTCTTCACACGCACACACAACACACGCACACACAACGGCAGCGACACGCACGGCGGCGAGGACCACGCGGAGGACGACGACGACAACCACGCGCGGCGAACGGCGAGCACCACGGTGAGGACGTACGGCGAGGACCACGGCGAGGACCACGGCGAGCACCAAGGCGAACGGCGAGCACCACGCACGTACTGCGGCGAGGAACACGGCGCGCGCGGCGAACGACGAGGACGAGGCGCGCGCCGGCGCGGCCGCGCGAGAGGAGACGCGGCGAGGGCCGAAAGGGCACAGAGGCGGACGTCGGCGAGAGAGCTCGAGGACGACGGCGGCGCGGTACTAGATCGAAGATGGTGTGGGAGGCGGCGGCGCGGGCGGTCTGACGTCGATCTGAAGAAGGAGGAGGGCACTGTGCCCTATATACGCGGGGCGGCTTTAGTCCCGGGGCGTAAGCCCACCCGGGACTAAAGGGTTGTACCTTTAGTCCCGGGTGGTGCTACGGCCCGGGACTAAAGGTGTTTCTCCCGCCTTTGTTTTGGGTTTTCTGTATTTTGGGTTTTGAATTAAGTTTTGGCTATATTAATATGGTGTAATACTTGTTAATTGCATAGAAATTACTTAAAAATAACAGTTGTGTTTCCTTTTACCTTATTGTATAGTAGAAAATTTTGTAACATAAATTCTTTTCTTTTCTTATAATAACAAATATAAATGTAAATAACAATTTATATTTTGTTAATGCAAAAATATAATGTTAAATTTAAATATTTGAAACAATTGGTTCTCGATAGGAAAATATTTTTTGCATTATATGAACGTTAAATTTTGGGTTGTTTATCTTTTATTGTCCAAATGCACGATAGAGAAATTCACTGTTAAATTACAATTTAATTTTAAAAGATAAAATTGTGTAGTTCATATACGTTTCTGTGTCGTATTGGTCTCAAACTTTTTCTTAGGTTGTCACGTGGCACGGGTGAGGCAACCAACAAGTTTGTGTTTTTTCGGAGATGGTTTGCTACTTTTTCCGGTTTAATTGAATTACCGCACACTCCACCCAATAATTATAGGGTAAATTGGGCCTACCAACAAAATAATCCAGAATGGAGCCAAACTTTTACACAGGGTCTTGTATGCCCTTGGAAGAAGAATGTTGTGGAGGTTGATGAAAAACCGCAGAGGGCCAAAGGTGTAATTCACTAGCTTTTATCCCATTCGGCACAGAGGAAAATATAATAATAAAAATAATGATCAAAAAAATCTAACACCTCTTGTGGGGCATCAATTTGGGCTTATATACCTGCCAAAAATAAATCAAGTCATTTCGACACCGACATCAACGAACCATGACTATCCATAATCATTATTAATTACACAAAAACTGTAATACATAATATTAGTTAAAACATCACTGTATTTCAAGCGGGTACACTGGTGATCTTCTTCTTGACGTTTGTCCCTTGGTTATGATCATGTCGTAACCATGGAGTCTCCTCAGCATTTAGCAGGATGCTTGGGTCTTTGGTCACACTGAAGGGCGGTATTCGGTCATCCCTTTCATAATCTTCTGACATGTTTGACTTGTCCTCAATTCCCACGATGTTTCTTCTTCCTGAAAGAACTATGTGGCGTTTTGGCTCTTTGGTTGATTTTTCATCATTTTTCCCTCTCTTGGGTTTTGTAGACATGTCTTTCACGTAGAACACCTGATTCACATCAGCAGCACGGACGAATGGTTCACCTTTGTATCCAATATTGTTGAGATCCACTGTTGTCATTTCATACTCCTTGTCAACTGTTACTCCGCCTCCGGTCGTCTTGACCCATTGGCATCGAAACAAAGGGACTGTAAAATTAGGTGCGTAGTCTAGTTCCCAAATCTCCTCTATGCGGCCGTAATATGTTTGCCTCTTCCCATTTGGGTCTGTGGCATCTACGCGAACACCACTGTTTTGGTTTGTGCTCCTTTTATCTTGGGGAATGGTGTAAAATGTGTTTCCATTTATCTCATATCCTTTGTACGTGAGGATGTGCCATGATGGTTGCCTAGCCAACAAATATAGTTGCTCATCAATATTGTTATCACCCAGACATTCTTTTTGCAACCAAGTGCTAAAAGTATTCATGTGCTCACGTGTAATCCAAACTTCATTCTTCCCAGGAAATTGGGATCGTAGGAACTCCTTGTGTACCTCCATATATGGATCCACCACTGATGAGTTTTGAAGAACTGTGTAGTGCGCTTTATTGAAATAATCGTTCCCCGTACCGATATATGTTTTCTTCCCTAGTGTCCCCTTTCCACACAGCCTCCCCTTGTGTCGTAATTCAGGAACACCAATCGGGTCAAGGTCAAGAATAAAGTCAACACAGAACTCTATGACCTCCTCTGTCCCATAGCCCTTGGCGATGCTTCCTTCTAGCCGAGCACGTTGGTGAACATATTTTTTCAGTACTCCCATGAACCTCTCTAAGGGGAACATGTTGTGTAGGAACACAGGACCGAGAATATGAATCTCCTTGACCAGGTGAACTAGGAGGTGTGTCACGATATTAAAGAAGAATGGAGGGAACACCAACTCAAAGCTCACAAGACATTGAACCACATCATTCTGTAGAGTAGCTAGTTCTAGTGGATTAATTACCTTCTGAGAAACTGCATTGAGGAATGCACATAGCTTCACAGTGGCCAGACGTACATGTGGAGGTAGAATTCCTCTTAAAGCAACTGGAAGCAATTGCGTCATAAGCACGTGGCAGTCATGCGACTTTAAGTTTAGGAATTTCTTCTCTTGCATATTTATTATTCCCTTTATATTGGAGGAGAATCCAGATGGGACCTTGATGCTGTTTAGGCATTCAAACATGATTTCCTTCTCTTCATTGCTAAGAGTATAGGTAGCAGGTCTTAAGTAATGGCGTCCATCATCTGTATTCTCTGGATGTAGGTTGTCTCGTTCTTTCATGCGCTGCAAGTCTTGTCGTGCTTCAAGTGTATCCTTAGACTTTCCATACACACCCATGAATCCTAGAAGGTTGACACAAAGATTCTTTGTCAGGTGCATCACGTCGATCGCGTGGCGGACCTCTAGTACATGCCAATAGGGTAGCTCCCAAAATATTGATTTCTTCTTCCACATGGGTGCGTGTCCCGAAGTGTCTTTCGGAACAGGTTCACTGTCCGTCCCCTTTCCAAAGACTACTTTCACATCCTTGATCATCTCAAGTATATCTTCCCCAGTTCTGTTGCGAGGCTTGCTCCGGTGGTCTGTCTCACCTTTAAAATGTTTGCCTTTCTTTCTAACTTGGTGATTCACGGACAGAAATCGACGATGGCCAAGGTACACTACCTTTCTACATTTTTTCAAATATATACTATCCATGTCATCAAAACAATGTGTGCATGCATTATATCCCTTGTTTATCTGTCCTGAAAGATTACTTAGAGCAGGCAAATCATTGATTGTTATGAACAACAATGCTCGCAGGTCAAAGTGTTCCTGTTTGTAATCATCCCACACTCGTACACCTGATTTACTCCATAAAAGTAGGAGTTCCTCAACTAATGGCCTCAGGTAGACATCGATGTCGTTGCCAGGTTGTCTCGGGCCTTGGATGAGCACTGGCATCATAATGAACTTCTGCTTCATGCATAACCATGGAGGAAGGTTGTAGATACATAGAGTAACAGGCCACGTGCTATGACTACTGCTCTGTTCCCCATAAGGATTCATCCCGTCCGTACTTAAAGCAAACCTTAAGTTTCTAGCGTCTTTTGCAAATTCCGAGAATTTTCTGTCTATTGCTCTCCACTGGGACCCATCAGCAGGGTGTCTCAACATGTTGTCTACCTTACGGTCTTCTTTATGCCATCGCACCAACTTTGCATGGTCCTTGTTTCTGAACAGACGTTTCAGGCGTGGTATTATAGGAGCGTACCACATAACCTTGGCAGGGATTTTCTTCCGGGGACATTCTTCACCCTCAACATCGCTAGGGTCATCTCGCCTGATCTTATATCGTGATGCGTTACATACAGGGCATTCATCCAAATTCTCGTATTCCTTGCCACGGTACAGGATGCAGTCATTAGGACATGCATGTATCTTCTAGATTTCTAAACCCAAAGGACAGACGACTTGTTTTGCTTCGTACGTAGTGGCGGGCAATTCGTTATGTTTCGGAAGCATCTTTTGTTTTATAATCTTCAATAATTGTCCAAATGCCTTCTCAGATACACCATTCTGTGCCTTCCAATGTAGCAACTCAAGTGTTGTACCCAATTTTTTTGTCCATCTGCAGCAGACGGGTATAGTAATTTCCTGTGATCCTCTAGCATACAGTCAAACTTAGCCTTCTCCTTTTCACTTTCGCAGTCTCTTTGTGCATCACGAATGACATCACCAAGAGCATCATCTTCAGCGAGTGTGTCTTCTGCACTTGCCTCTTCTTCACCTTCCCCATTGCAGTATCACCAAAGTCACCGTATTGAGCAATAATGTCATCGTCAGGGTCCAATTGTTCTTCTTCACCTTCTTCCATCATAACCCCAGTTTCTCCATGCTTCGTCCAACAACTATAGTTTGGCATGAAACCCGACTTGAACAAGTGTGAGTGAAGACTCTTTGAGCTAGAATATTCTGTTGAATTATTACAAAGGGCACATGGGCAGCACATAAAACCATTCCGCTTGTTTGCCTCAGCCACTCTTAAAAAATAATGCACGCCATCAATGAACTCTTTTGAGCGACGATCGACATTGTACATCCAGTGACGTGTCATCGTCTGCATTATATGACATATCACATAATTATATCTCTCATTCTTATAAACAAATGAAATTATAAAATGACATATAACATGATTATATCTGTCATTCTTATCAGCAAATTTAATTTTCTAGCTCAAATTTATAAACAAGTTCATTACACCCAAATTTAGTAAGAATCACTGGTGGCATAAAAGTTGTAGCAGTTGAACTTGTCTAATTAATTATTACATCAAGATAACAGTGCAGCCTAATCCACTTGGCCACAACCAAAGCAACTAACAACACCTGCACATTTTTTCCACATCACAGTCCAACAAGATGGACTGCCTGCCACTCCAACCTGAAAGCAATGTAAGGTAGGGGTAGGTGCCGTAAGAATTGAGTTGATTTTTGAGTTCAAAGCCTCTAGAGCTGCAGAACCTTCCTCAAAAGACTTGTACTTCTTATGCACAGCTCCCTTAACTTTGAGGACATACTGACTGCACTCGGCCCAGCTGGTGTAAATACCTGGCTTGGTGCCCTCGAAAACAACATACCAAGCAGACATCCTTCTGCATTTTGTAAACTAAAGTATTATATATTTCTAATTTCTGTAAACAAATGATTTAACTAATCTCTATTTCTCCAAAAAATTAAAATAAACTAATTAAACCGGTCACATTTTGTAAACTAAAGTATTATATATTTCTAATTTCTGTAAACAAATAATTTAACTGACCTCTATTTCTCCAAAATAATAAAATAAACTAATTAAACCGGTCACATTTTGTAAACTAAAGTATTATATATTTCTAATTTCTGTAAACAAATGATTTAACTGATCTCTATTTCTCCAAAATAATAAAATAAACTAATTAAACCGGTCATATTTTGTAAACTAAAGTATTATATATTTCTAATTTCTGTAAACAAATGATTTAACTGATCTCTATTTCTCCAAAATAATAAAATAAACTAATTAAACCGGTCACATTTTGTAAACTAAAGTATTATATATTTCTAATTTCTGTAAACAAATGATTTAACTGATCTCTATTTCTCTAAAATAATAAAATAAACTAATTAAACCGGTCAAATTTTGTAAACTAAAGAATAATATATTTCTAATTTCTGTAAACAAATGATTTATCTGATCTCTATTTCTCCAAAATAATAAAATAAACTAATTAAACCGGTCACATTTTGTAAACTAAAGTATTATATATTTCTAATTTCTGTAAACAAATGATTTAACTGATCTCTATTTCTCCAAAATAATAAAATAAACTAATTAAACCGGTCACATTTTGTAAACTAAAGTATTATATATTTTTAATTTCTGTAAACAAATGATTTAACTGATCTCTATTTCTCAAAAAAAACTAATTAAACCGGTCACATTTTGTAAACTAAAGTATTATATATTTCTATTTTTTGTCGACAAATGATTTAAATGATCTCTATTTCTCTAAAAGATTAAAATAAACTAATTAAACGGTCATATTTTGTTTTTAGAGTAATAATTTGAACTATCAAGTCAATGAACTCAAAATAGCTACAAAAATGAAAAACTTAAGCTAGTAACCTTTCAAGGAGTCGATGGCGGTGTAGATGTAATGAAATAAATCAATCGCTGGAGATGTGTTAACAAACAAAAATCACCGGAGAAGAGAGCAAACAAGCAAGCAAGTGACTGAATGAAGAAAAAATGAAGACAGGAGCTCGGGCACGGCTTGAGGTGGAAGAACAGTTCAAATATAGGGAGAGACATTTAGCCCCGGTCCTTATTCCCAGCCGGGGCTAAATGTTGACATTTAGCCCCGGCTGGGTACACCAACCGGGGCAAAACCTTTTTGTCCCGGTTGGTGTTACCAACCGGGGCTAAAGATGCCAACATTTAGCCCCAGCTGGATACACCAATCGGGGCAAAACCTTTAGTCCCAGTTGGTGTTACCAACCGGGGCTAAAGGCTGGTCTTTAGCCCCGGTTGGTAACACCAACCGGGACTAAAAGCCCCTCTGACAATTGAGCCATTGGGCTGGTGAACTTTAGCCCCGGTTGGTGTTACCAACCAGGGCTAAAGACCTTTCTAGACCCGGGCGCAAATTTTTCCGTGACTAATGCTGATTTTGCAAATCGTCCAAAGGCCTGTTCTCTAGTAGTGGTGGTTCAAGGTTGATTTGATCTGAGGGCTACGGTTCATCCCACAGGGCTATATAAGAAACCCCAGACCCCCCTCCTGGATCAATCATCATCTTCAGATCATAACTCGATCAATCATTTAGTTTAGAGGTAGCCTAGACAACCAAGAGCTCCACCATCCAAGGGCGTAGCTAGAATAGAATTAGAAGAGTCGAGGCAAGCTCGGATTCCGGATCTAGTCAAGAGGAGGCTAGGTAAATAGCCTTATAATTTCTCTCTTGTATCAACTTTGTTCTTCTATTTGTCTAATCGTCTTCTAGTTCATCATATTTGTGTTCTAATTGTGTTCTAGTTCATCTTCTAATTCATCTTGTTCATCTCTGTGTCCTAATCTAGATCTAATTACATTTCTAGTTAATCCTTGTGCTTTTAATCTACTTCTAATTGTTCATTTAGTTCTTATTCATCTTCTAGTTCTTGTTCTAGTTGATACTTGTCATGACTTGTTACTATTTTTTGTTCATAATTATAATGTTCATCGTCTACTTTGATTATATGTCTAGCATAGCTAGGGTATCTTTATGTTTATGCTCTTGTTCGTATAGCGCTCATTCTGTCGATCGTGGGGTGAGTGGTCAACATTGTGTAAGCGTGGTGCTTATACGTTGTTTACATGCGAATGCACCCTATATTATGGGTCAGCAAGTGGTAGTTCACGAGGGTCACTGTTATAGCCTCGTTGATTCCTCTGTAGCCCACTCCCCAAATATAGGCCAAGTAAGACCTGGTCACCCGAAGGGGATAGACTCCAGATCTGATCCTCCATACATGATGTCTCCTGCGTATAAATATAAGTTATTCTAACCATGATTGCTAAACAAAATTGCACTAATTGACGTAGTCTATGACCTATAGTTAGAACCATATTAGGAAGTTAATATGTCGCTTTCTAGTTCTAGTTATGATCTAACCTTGGATGAGAATGCTCTGTGGAACTCTTACGGTTTACTCTGTTCTATCTTGTTTATCTTATTTATCATATATGATTGATTCTTGTGTTGAGTGTTGGTAGTTCTTAGATACACCTAGGATAGGGTAGCTAAAGTAGCTATCTACTAATGCCAAGCGGGGTTGTCAATCCCGACACTAGTAGGAGCTAGCTAGAGAGATTGCAATCTACCAGGAGGAGATTCTGCAAGCGCACAGAACTATCGTAGTAGCACTTCGCCTGAGAGTACCAGGTGTCAATTTATTTGATCCCAAGGGAAGGCTAGGGTGGTGTATGAGTCAAGTCAAGGAGGGGATGAGAGTCGAAGAAAAGAGAAAAGAGAAAAGGGGAGAAGGGTTGATGAAAGGCTAGAAAGAATATGTGGGTGGATAGGTAAGGATGAAATGGATGGCTAAGGTAAGGTGGATAACTAGATAGATAGATGATAAGATAACTAAGGGTAACTAAGATAACTAACTACTAACTACTAACTACTCTTAGATAACTACAAAGCAAGATAACTACGAAGCGAGATAGTTACGAAGCAAGGCAGGCAAAAGACAATAAAGCAGCTAAGTTAAGTAAAGTTTTATTCCTATCTTGTCAAGTATCGAGGCGTACTAGCCTTTACCACTTACTTAGGTTGAACGCTAGCACAACGAGCCTTACTGTTAAACTGGACCAACTACGTGGTGGAATTCAAGGCGCACAGGGCTGTCACCACCTGCTTGCTACCACAGCTATCCGGGGGTCCAGCCGTATCTGAAGGTAAGTCTATAACTAAGCACCACACTTAACTATATTCTAACTATCTCTACCCTAGCTTTGAATAGAGACACCCTTGCGGACGTCAGAGCAAACACTTGACTTAATAAGATAAACACTAAACTAACTAAGCAACCTATTGGCAAAGATCAAACACTAAGCTCACTAGAGATTAACTACTATGGCTAAGTGAATTGAACTGTAGGATAGCTAGGCACTCAATCAATCAATCAAGTATACCACTCAATACTGATAAGTAGAATAAAGTAATACTTGAAATGATGAACTAGAATATAGTAAATGCTTGAGTAACAAGAGCAAAACCTGAACTGGAGATGAAGGAAGACTCTTCCGAGCTCCAGAGCCGATCACTCGCACGCCTCTACTCTTAAGCTAACCCTTGAGCAGCGCTACCGCGAGGGCGAAGATGCCTTGCTCTACTAGCTACTTACTTGCCTAAGCTCTCTAAGCTTCTAACCTAACTCTCACTTGCTTCTCTTGCTTTGCTTGGGATGGTACTTGGATATGAGATGGTACAAATGAAGAGGAGCCTCCAGGGGGGTATTTATAGCCCAAGTGAGTGAGGGGGGTACTTATAGGGGGCAGCCACCCGACCTAGGGTTAGGTCAGGTGGCGGGCGCCACTCCCTACTGGCGGCCGCCAGTCCCCTGGCCATTGGATGCACCGCCCTTGATCCAACGGCCTCCAGGTGGTTGTCCAGGGCGGTTTGGAGGTCGGTTGCATGTCTGAGTAACCGCCCTTCAGCCTTGATCCACACCACTTCATCCTGAGCCGTCCGATGCCACTGACCTAGTGACCAAGGGCCAAGATTTGGCCCTGGGGAGGTCACACGGATCGTTGACGTGGAAGGGGTTGCAACTTGGGCCAACCCAAGTGGCGGGCGCCACTTGTGGCTGGCGGGCGCCACCTAGGGGTGGCGGGCGCCACCTCTCTTAGGCCCATTTGGGCCCTGCTGAGTGGGCTTGTCTCCTGGTGGGTCAAAATGTCCAAATTTGGTTCAAATCCTGCATTCAAATAAAATTCTATGGACATGTGGAATTCGGTTAGTTTGAAACCTATTTGACTACATTTCATGCCTTTTTGGTGAACTTTAGGGTCAAATGTTGACGGTAAAACAGGTGTTTAAGGACCGTCAACATTGAGTAGATGTAGTGGAACTCTTATCATAATCATACATGTGTGTGTTATATTTCGTAGATGTTTATGTCCTATCACTCTCTTAACTTTGAAAGGACCATGACACCTAAGAGGGGGGGGCGTGAATCACACAACTTAAAACTTATACTCTAAACTATGGCCTCTAATTTCCACCTAGTCAAAACCTATGCAACAAAGTAAACTATCTAGAGTGCAACTAAGGTTTTGCTAGGTGTTTTGCTATCTCTACGACAAAAGAGTTTTGGAACCTATGATCCAAACATATCAACTAGCCTATCAACTAAGCTAGGAAAGGTAAAGCACACAACAAAGGTAGCAAGTATATGCGGAAGCTAAAGAGAGTGGTAGAGATGCAAACTCCCATCGACGACTACGGTATTTTTACCGAGGTATCGAGAAGCGTGCAAACTTCCCCCTAGTCCTTGTTGGAGCCCCTCGCAAGGAATCCCTCGCAAGGGCCAAGCTCCCGGTCGGGTAACTCTGTGGATAGCTCCGGTCTTTCCCCACGCACAAGTGGGTCTCTAGTTAAGCCACATGTGGCGAAGCCTCTCCCAGATGCTCCACGCCGTCTCCATTATCAAGCTTCTGGCCGAACCGCCGCGGGCCTTGTTCCCTTCGGTACACAGTGGCGGCCACACCACAAACGCGGTTGGTGTGGTCTCGCAAGACTACAAGCCCCTCCGATGTACAACAACGGTGCGCGCAAGCACCGGTAGATAAGAGGTGTTTAAACCTCACTAAACACTAGGCCTAACACCTAGAGCAAGCGCAAAGCGGTGGTCTAACTAGCCTAAGCACTTCGCAAAGAACCTACACTAATCACCTAGTATTTCACATAAGCACTTTGGTGGCTAGAGCAACTAAATATGTGTCTAAGCACTTGGTATACTTCCTTGAGCTCCAACCTTACTGTTTTGGCCGGCCATGGGGTTATATATAGAGCCCCAACCAAATAGAGCTATTGGAGAAACACATTGGACTTCACAGCGTAGCATCGGACGCTGAAGTCGTTACCATCGGACGCGCGTCCGATGCTCTATTAACGGCTAGTTGGCAGCCTGGCACTGAGTCACATCGGACTCTGACCGGCGTCCGATGTGGCGAAACCTGACGCGTCCGATGTCTTCGGAGCCTCTCTGGAACCTCTCTGCATGGGCATCGGACGCAGGGTCCTGAGCATCCGATGTACACCTGGAGCGTCCGATGTAACATTGTGCACGACGCACAGTGTTACCGGTGCATCTGATGTGGCACCATCGGCGCGTCCGATTGTTCTGTTGGCGCCAACCCGAGCTAGGGTTTACCATCGGTGTGTCCGACGCTTCTGAGCTAGCGTCCGATGTCCCTGTTTCTTTGTTTCTTCGTGATTTCTTGCGTCGTCTTAGTTCCATTCTTGTTCCTTGGACTTTGCTTGATCTTTGTGAGTCTTCTACAGAGCTTCCAATGTCTTGCTTGAGGTGTTTAATCATCGGATCACCACGTCGCCTTAGTCCAAGTCACATTTGCACCCTATTGAACTACAAAATAAACACTTGCAAACTGTTGGGTATTTTAAACGCACACAGAATAATCCGCAAGCGCACGGATACCGATGTAGCTTTCACCCGAGAGTATTCTAGGGTATCGATTTCCACGGGGAACGTGAAGTGTACTAGAAGAATTACGAACGTACAAGAAAAGAATGGTAATGTGGTTAGAGAGGGATGTAAGGGTTTTCTAAGTTGGCCTATCTAATTAAAGGCCCACTATACTTTACTTACTTCGGAGCAGCAGTACCTTTCTGATTCTCGAAAAAGACTGGGAAAAGGGTAATCGAGAGAAGGCTGCCAAAAAGCTCTACGAAACACCAACCCTAACGTGGTGGATTATAACAATCTACAAAGCTGTCACCCCTGTAGCTACCACAACTATCCGGAAGAATGGGCGCAAACTCAGGTAAACCCTAGTCTAGACACCGTGTCTACACTAACGCTTACTACTCTAATTACATACGATAACTAGAGCACTCAATACGAGCGAAGATCCAGTAAATAAAATAAAGTAAGAACTGAAATTAAATATAATACTTAGAAGTAGTAATTGAAGAACCTGGAGATTACTTGAAGACGAACCAGATGCTGCACCAATACAATGTCGAGGAAGATCCGACAGATCCGGCTCCTCCTCAGCTCTCTCCTCCTCTCTCTAATCCAATCTCTAATTACAACTAGATGAACTAGACATCTAGAACAAGAACTAGAACTAGAAGAACTAGAACTAGATCTAGATGAACTAGAAGAGATTCATTTAGAAGGACCTCTACTTCTAATTGAAACCCTAGTTTCTGATGTGGAGATGAATAATGAAGATGGAGATGCCTAGAGAGGGGGGGTATGGGTCTCGTTTTATAGCCCGGAGCGTGGAACGTGAGCCCTTGGATCAAACCGACTTCAGGGACGGTGGAGATGCATCCTAGGAGGCGGTGGAAGAAGGTTCCAGAAGGCAGAGGCGAAATGGCCTCCGTGGCCGACCGGTCGGTCATGGGGTGGGACCGGTCGGTCTGGCCCAGTGGGCCCACGTGGCAGGCCGCCTCGTGGTGTCTTCTGGTGTCTTCTAGATCCTTCTTTTGCAGATTTCGTTGCAAAATTAATATCTTTTCATCCGGTACTCCGAATATAGCAAATGATATGTCCGTTTTGATGTCTCGACGAGCTCTTCGCAATGGTGTACTCCAATTCATCACTTGAGATACTTTTATATGGTGAAATATTGATGTCCTCAAAAACAAGTGAGAGCTCCAAAACTCGTGGAACTTGTTAGTTTCAAACCCTACAACTATGCTTTGTAATTCATTTAGTGTCATTTCATGCAATAGTTGATGGTTAATTATGAGCATTAGTGAGCATCAACAAGTTCCCCCAAGCTTAACCTTTGCTAGTCCCGAGCAAAGCCAAACTCAACGGTGGATCAGGAGTTGCTGCAATATCTTCACTTCTAACAAGTACACATGTATTCAAACAGAAGTTCTCATATGGAATAGGAAAAAGTATCATATTATTTATCATGGGCTTAGTACTTTACCTTGAATCCTGAGTAATTGAAAGATAGAACGATCAAATCAAGCACTATATCTCTTACTCTTTTACTTCACTATTATCCCAGAGTTTTTATGAATTTTCAAAAAGCTTAAAAACATATGTTGTCAAATTAAACAATGAATCCAAAGAGAAAGTCAACCGCACTATTGAATCGAGAAGTGCATGTGTATGGAAAATGGAGGCGGATGCTCTTTTGAATATATCACTCTCTTATGTTTATCAGAGACACATGGCTATCAAGCTAATTCTACTGGCGGGCACAGGCCCATATTTTTTTTATGATATTTATTTTTTCTCTTTTTTTTTCTTTCGAGGTTCTGGACACTTGTCCCTTTTTATTTCCTCGGGATCTTTCTTTTTGAGGTTTCGGACACTTGTCCCTTTTTATTTCCTCGGATTTTTTTTCTCTTTTTTTAGTAGCCATGTGCTTTCAAACTTTTGAGAGGATAGCAACAGATAATCATGAGCATTTATGCGGAAAATGGATGGAATGTGTAAGTGATCTCAATTCAATAGCATGACAACTTCTTATAGGGTCAACAAAGCTTAATTTAACTCAATGCAATTATTAGTCATATTAATATTGGAAACTCTCCGGAACTCTAGTGTTGTTTAGAACAAGATAGTAGTAGCTCAGATCATCACATGTCATATCTATCAATTACCTAGACTCTAGGTCAAGCATTTGCTATCCATGCATTTAATTTCATTTTTAAGCATCATTATTAATCAGGAGAACTCATGCTTTGAAGGCTAGGTACTTGAAAGAAATTAGATAGAGCAACTATTCATCATTTCCATGTAAAAGATTAGAGAGAGAGTTCTTCTTTTATTATTAACTTCTTAAAAAAAACTAAGCAAACTTAACACACTATTTATTTAACCTAACACACTTTATTATAAATAACTAAGATAATGAATAAGACATACCTGGATCACGAAGATAACGGGGGTGCGTCTCCCCCAATCTGGTTCCCATAATGACGTTGGGCCTTCATGTGCCCATATTTTTTTTCTTTTTAATTAATAGTGAGCCTTCATGTGCCCACATATTTTTTTTGTTTCATATTTTATTTTCATTTATGTATAGAAGGAAAACTTAAGAGGATAAGGATACTTACCTGGATACATGGGGGTGCTTTCCTCCAAGCTGAATGTTGACGTAGTCGTTTATTCTTGCCATGTAGCAAACTGGCAGTGGAAATGTACTTCCTCTATCAGAGCTTTGATTGATGTTGATGTTTGTTGAGACAATGCTCCAACAGTGGATGGAGCATTCACTCGCTCGTCAGCTTTTCTTGGCCTTTCAAATCCTGTGAAACTCAAATAGACAACAAAACTTGTGGAACAGATTAAGCGTTAGTGGTTGGCCACTTAAGCCTGCCTTAGTTGTCTAGAATTTTAGTAAGATCCTTTACTCAATATTTTTGTATTTTATATTTTTATGATGCAAGAGAAAATGCATAGGATGAATGCATGCATATTTATTTTTTATTTTATTTTTTATGCCACCACAGTGAATATTCCTATGGGTTTTTACACACCATAGAATTATTCACATGGGGCTTTATGATGCAGTGAAATATTTTTATTTTGTTTTCTAATGTAATACAGAAATTAAAATATGTTGTGAATTAAATATGATGATACAAGAAATGGTTATGGATTAAATATGAGAAATATGCAGCAAAGTAAATATAAAGATAACTACCGATTTTTACCTTTTGGTGAAGGTTCGGATATTTAGGTCCGACGAACCAGACCTTCCCTTGGATCAGACCTCCCAAGGTTGTCAAACGTTTGGAAAGTTGTTATTGATTGTACCTCTTAGGTGCAGACTTTTTCTTCCATACTTTCTTGGTCTGAGTCTTCACTTCCTGTGGTTCACTGTCTTGAGGTTTCTCTTCTTTCTTTTCTGGGACAGTGTCGATAGCTTGTTCTTCGTGATTGGTCTCTCTATTCTTGATAGTTTGTCTTCTTTGGCTTTGAGAGCGGTGTCTTTCGCTTCAATTCTTCTTGGGTGCTTCATTGGGCATGTAGTTGATGAAGTTGAATCGTGCCTTTTCTCCACGAAAGTGAAAATGGATTTCCTCTCGTAGATGATTGTACTTGTAGCGTAGAGGAATTGTCTTCCTAGGATGAGATGGACATCATCGTCTTCTCATGTCAAGGATCAAGAAGCCTGTGGGGACTTCATGACCTCTAATTCTTACTACGACGTCTTCCATCATTCCTTCTTGTTTATGCCTCTTGATATGGTGTCACTCAAGTTATTTGTTCGTCCAGTAGTTTGAAGTGAAGCGTTAATTGTGGACGCTGGCAGCATCTTGCTTAGTGTGCATGTTCTTATAGATCCAGGACCTTCACTTTGTAGAATATGGGAGTTGACAAACTCTTCCTTGTTTTGCTCAAGAGTGTGTCCTGCTCATAAAGACAAGGTAGAGATTAAGTGCATGGGTTCTGTTGGTGGAAAAACACCATCAGGACCAAAAGTTTTATTTCATTCCTCTCTAACCTTAGGCACATTGAACAAGATAAACTTGTTGTTTATGTGTTTTATTAAATATTAACATGAGTGATAGGATTAGAGGATGAGCATGGAAGTAGCATCTTAAAATATTTAACAGATCATATTACTTAACCCAAGGAAGGATAATCTACGCATAATGTGTTGATATTTTCATGATTGTGATATATCATCTTCCAAAGGTTAGATGCAAAACATTTTAGCTCATTTAGTTAAGATAGTGAGATTCAAGAGAGTAAAGCTAGGTACAAAGAGTAAAGAACTGAACATGTTGAGTTGTTTAGGTTGGATTAAGTGAGGTGCAACTTAAACATGTTTGGTTCTTTATGCACATACCAGAATTAAGGAGAAGCTTTTAAAGTGATGGTCACATACCTTGAGATGTTACCTTTATCATTGAAGAGTGATGTGTCGAACCACCTTGTGGAAGCTTCTCTTGTCTGGCTGGTTGTTCTTCATGAATAGCTTGTCTTCTCTTGCTTATCTCATAGTGAACCTGAGTGATGGGAGCTTGAGAAGAGGAAGGTATAGTGGGATCGTCTTTAGAGGGATCAACCTTCCTTCTCTACGTGTCAACCTATTAGTGAAGGTGTGTTGTTCCTCCCACGTTGGTCTTTATCTTCTAGTGACCCAGCTCAGACATGTTCAGCTACTTCCATGGAGTGAGTGCTTTGATTGTAGGTATTGTTTTGTGGCACTCATCTTCTGTCTTGTTCTACAGATCTCACTTCTCTATGATTAGTGAGTTGTGTCTCCCTTGCGCAAGTTGTTGAAGGTCATGTGTCTTTTCATCTCCAGTGTGAGTTCATCTTAGGACTTTCCCAAATTGATATTGGAAGTTTTCCTGCAGGGGTTAGTCCAAAGAAAATATCCAACATCTACTATAGCATACTATTAGTTCAAAAATCAACCTAGACACCACGTCTATTTTGATTTAGGAAGGCATTTTAAGCTAAGCATGCTTAATTTAAAAACCTTTGAAAGCAAGATCATCACTCCTAAACTAGGCACCATGCTCAATTTAAGAGATGTATGAAAGTACTTCAAACCTAAACATATTCTGTAGTAGATGAAGGTAGCGTTAAAACATTAAAGAGATTTTCTCGAATGGAGATGAAAGAGCATGATTAGTGTATAACACATGAGCATGTCTTAAAGGTCGGGACAACCAACATAGCAACATGGTAAGAGATGTTCTTACAAAGTTTATCCCCCAAGCTTAGATTTGCAAAAATCAAGATTGTATGAATGTAATTCAATGTTGCATGATGATTAGTTGGACATACCTTGTGTTTGTCATTCCTTCGAACTTTTCGCTACAGACCTGCAAAGGTTAGTGACAAGAATACCCGAAGGAATATTTTAACAATTATATCTTTACGCTCATTACACAAGGGCAGCATAAAAGGTAGGTGAACACTGATCTGAAAAGTGCTTGTTTTAGGACACTAAGCTTGTCTTTGGGAAATCTTAAAGATCTGATTTGGTGAAGTGGTTTCCCCTCCAACACCAACTTAAGAGCACAACGAGATCTACAAAATTTGTGATAAACATATGCATTTACAACCACCCTTTTGAAGTTTTTGTAAACAGAAAGTGTGAGGGGGTTGAAAATCTCGAGTTTGGCAATGTTAGACACACCAATGGAATCATGAGATGTTTCATATGAGCATGGATTTAAAGAGGTGTTTATGAAGTAGCTTTCATGCTCTTTGATATCATCTTCCTCGATTTTAGAGAAGAACACCGAAGGGTGGGGTTCATCATTTTCTAAACTGTAGGGTGTTTTCTCTAGAGAAGGTTCTGTGACAACCAAATTATTAGAAGGATTTGAAGGAATTTCAAATTTGGTTGGGTGTTCCTCCTCGTGTTGGTCGGGGTTAGGCTCGACTTCTTCTTCTGGGAATTCATCAAAAGTGCTAGTGTAAGGAGTGTTTTCAAGGATTTTATCTAGGATGTCTCTTCCTTCACTAACAAGTTTATGTGGTAATGATTTTCCAGAAGCTAAATCGAGATGTATAGCAGCTTTCTTGTTAAGACCACAATAAAAGTGATAGTGTAGAATATGGTCAGGCGAGGAAAGATTGGGGCCAGAATTGGTAAGGCTTATGAACCTAGCCCAAGCTGCTCCAAGTGTCTCCTTCTCTTTTTGTTTAAATGTAAGAACTTCAATTATAAGATCAGAGATTCGAAAAAGAGGGAAGAAAGCAAGACAAAAGTTATCCCGAAGTTCATCCCAATTTCCATTTGTGCCCCTTACAGAATGATCATACCATTTTCTCGCTCTTCCCAAAAGGGAGAATGGGAATAGTTTCCATTTTATTGTCTCTTGTGTCATGCCAGCAATAGTCCGACATGAACACAATTGCTCAAATTCCCTAAGGTGGGTGTATGGATCTTCGTCTTCTGATCCAAAGAAGGATTTTTCCCGAACCATGGCTATAAGAGCAGAGCGAAGCTCATAGCCATTTGTAAGAATGGGGTGTGATGATGGTGGAAACTCCAACAAGTCGCCCTTTGGAGCAAAGAATTTTAAGATAGGAGTGAAATCCATGTGGTAAGAAGTGTGGTGGTGAGGTAAAGGTTGTGATAAAAGGGTAAAAGGTGGTAAAAGAAAAGAAACACGGATGACTTGGTTCAAAACTAGCACAGCTACCGTTCCCTGGCAACGGCGCCAGAAAGCTTGTTGGGTATTTTAAACGCACACAGAATAATCCGCAAGCGCACGAATACCGATGTAGCTTTCACCCGAGAGTATTCCAGGGTATCGATTTCCACGGGGAACGTGAAGTGTACTAGAAGAATTAAGAACGTCCAAGAAAAGAATGGTAATGTGGTTAGAGAGGGATGTAAGGGTTTTCTAAGTTGGCCTATCTAATTAAAGGCCCACTATACTTTACTTACTTCAGATCTGCAGTACCTTTCCGATTCTCAAAAAAGACTGGGAAAAGGGTAATGGGGAGAAGGCTGCCAAAAAGCTCTACGAAACACCAACCCTAACGTGGTGGATTATAACAATCTACAAAGCTGTCACCCCTGTAGCTACCACAACTATCAAGAGGATTGGGCGCAAACTCAGGTAAACCCTAGTCTAGACACCGTGTCTACACTAACGCTTACTACTCTAATTACGTACGATAACTAGAGCACTCAATACGAGCGGAGATCCAGTAAATAAAATAAAGTAAGAACTGAAATTAAATATAATACTTAGAAGTAGTAATTGAAGAACCTGGAGATTACTTGAAGACGAACCAGATGCTGCACCAATACAATGTCGAGGAAGATCCGACAGATCCGGCTCCTCCACAGCTCTCTCCTCCTCTCTCTAATCCAATCTCTAATTACAACTCGATGAACTAGACATCTAGAACAAGAACTAGAACTAGAAGAACTATAACTAGATCTAGATGACACTACTAGAAATATGATCATCAGTGACGATTTGGTAGTGACGCTGGTAAATTTCGTCACTGAATGATACCTTTCAATGACAAAATTTTTGTTTTCGTCACAAGGTACAAGTGACGATATTTTGGCTTCACTTTCAGTGACGAAAATGAGACGAACGTCATCGATTACCAAATGGAATCGTCATAGATCATATTGTCGATGTGCTATATTGTAATGATGAAAATATTCATCACAGATTATATTTCCATAGATAATTTGCCTCGTGTGGCCCACGTAGTGATGAAACGAATTGGTCACAGATCATTTTTCCTAACGTCATAGTTAAGTGTCTAGTTTGCCCCCGCCTGTACCACTTGACGGTGTTGGATGATTGGACCAGACAGCCCGGTTGACCTTTTTATCATATTGGATGCGTGGGCCGTCGGTCGACCTTTTTTCATATTAGGCCACAGGTGCACACAGTAGGCTGGACAATTTATGGCAAAAAATTGCGCTGGTGGAGCTTTGATCTCGCGACCTACCGTTAGCTGAGTAACAACCTTACCACTGAGCTACTCGACTATTTTCTTGTGAAAAAACAAAGTTACTCTATTTGTAAGGTATTAACATGATAATTGAATGGTGGTTGTCTTAACTCTTTAGATTACAGGTCCTGGGCCATAGATTGAGATTTGTCATCTGTACCTAGTGAGCAGATATGAAACCAAGCCCCGGACATGAGTATTATTGGTTCTCTTGAAAACTGGCTACTAAACACAACCATTGAGCAAGCACCCATCACTGATGTTATATCCTCTGATTGATTTGTAAAACAGGAGGACACACATTGAATCGCCTAACAACACAAAATCCCAATGTAATCGCCTAACAAAGTACTTTTACTAATCCATAATGCAAGCACATGTAAATCCATCGCATACACATACTAGAGCAAAGATTATTCATTTAGTACTTAGGAACATTTCGATTTCACCAGCTTCCAAAAGCACTTCATAGGTTATAGTCAAACCATTGGCTGCGGATTAGCTGCCAAACTTGTTCTTCTAATGAAGAGGTAAAGAGACACGTGAAAAGAACACAGAGTACTCATGCCTAATCCTACAGCCTTCGCTACAAAAGAAGGCATAGTCATTAGCCCAGCCTTCCGGCACGCCACATCCGCTGGCACCGCAACCTTGTCCGTCCTCGTCCGCCGGTGGTACGGGCGGCAGTGCCCCCAATGGGGCTGTTCCGGCCACTTTCCATGTCACATCATGGACCACCTTGACGGCGTGCGCACGGTACCTGGCGCACTCCCGGTTGGTCATGCGGCTGGCCTGCTTACATCCGACGACGCCGCCGCCCTCGTCCTCGACCCGCCTAATGTAGCGCTCTGCTTCTTCCTTCTCCTTGCAACCGTGGTGATGGATGTCGAGAATGTAAGCAGCCGCCTTGTGCCCGGCGTCTGCCGCTCGCTGGAGCCATTGAGTGCCGAGCGGTGTGCACCATTTCGCGAAAACGAACGTGACGCCGAGGACGAAGAAGGCCTCCGGGTTGTTTGCGACGGCCAGGTTGTCGACAAGAGAGAGGTAGCGGTCGTTCTGGAACCACCTAATGGATTCCTCTCGCTCCAGCGCCCAGCGCCTCTCGACGGAGGCATCCTTGCACGCCCTGCACATGTCCTGGCATCTGCAAGAAACACAAATGCAGTTCATCATCGAGTTGAAGGTTGCATAGTTGGTGTACTGGTGTCACGCACTTACGTCACTCATAGGCTGCACATGTCCCCCATCAGATGCGTGGACGTCTCGGCGATGCTCCCGACGATCTCGACCAACATGTCGTCTAGGAGAGCCAGCGGGTATCGCCTCACCGCCGTGGCGCTTGGGATCGAAGATTGAACGCAGCGTAAGGTCCGGAAGGAAAGAAAAGATTGGGATTAAATCCCCGCACTGGCGATAGATTTGGTCGCCCAAGAAATCGAGGGAAGCGAAGGGACGACGACGAAATCGAGAAGAAAACCCTTGCGTTTACGCGTCTACGGAGTACTCCATATTGAATGCTACTCTGTATTCAATGCGCACGACCAACAACGATAGGATAGGCATGACCAGCCAGGGGGAAACGGGCCGGACGGGCTGGATCTGTCGGGCCAGAAGCGAGAAGGATAGGGATTTACTCTTTTTTATTAGTCTCATCAAAGCCTTTTTTGGCAAAAAAAATGCGATGGTCAAGGTTTGATCTCGCGTCCTGGCGTCAGGCAAGAAATATCCTTACCACTGGACTACACGACCATTCTTGCAAAAAAAAAGAAAGTTACTCTATTTGTTAGGTATCAACATGATAATTGAAGGGTGAGTCTTTTAACTGAATGGATCCCAGTCCTGGGCCATAGACCCATGATCAGGCAACTGTTCGTCGACCTAAACCCCTCATCGATGACGCGGCAGCGAAGGAGAACTAGCATTGGGATCGAGGGCATCGGCCTCCGTGAGGACTGAAGAACAGCCCCGACCTTCATTGCGCAGGGAAAGCAGGGGCATAGGGCGCAGGAAAGGTCTGATTTTGTGTTCGAATTTTGGTTGATATAGCATGTGTTCGATGTGTGTTTAGTGCAATCACAGTTAGGGAGTTAATACAAGGTTTCTTTTATTGTCACAACAGATGGATAGATGTTGGGTTTATGGGAAATAATTCACACCTGCATATGTGAAGGGAGTTGAAGAGTTTATGAAATTTGTTAGTGAAAGATACCCCGAAGACGAACACATTCGTTGTCCGTGCATCAATTGTCATAATCGAAGGCTGTTACATCAGACTAAAGTAGAAACCCATATACACATTTATGGAATTTCACCTACATACACCAGGTGGATTCATCATGGGGAGCCTACAGATGTTGTAATTGATGAGGATATAGATCAGGAGGTCGAAGAACATGATCATGACTTTAGGATACATGTGGACGGGGACGATGATGTTTACGATGATGATCATGGAGTACCAGAAATGATAGGCGAACTGTATGTAGCCGTAGAGGCTGATGGAGAAAAGCCAAGTTTTGCAAGAGTTCTTGAAGATGCGAAGAAGGCGCTTAGCCCGGGTTCTAGCCATTCAAAATTTTCCTTTATGGTGAGGATGTTGTATATGAAGTCTCGTTATCGAATCACCAATACAGCATTTACCGCAATGATGAAGCTGATGTCAGATGCATACCCACAGAGTGAGTTGCCAAAATCATATGACGAGGCCAAGAAATATCTTAAAGAATTGGGCCTTGAATTCGAAAACATCCATGTGTGCAAGAACAATTGTGTGTTGTTTCATAAGGATTATGCTGAAAAGAATGCGTGCCCAGTATGCAAGGAGTCTAGATGGAAAGACGAAACAGAGATGAAGAGGGTTCCACATAAGGTTTTGAGGCATTTTCCACTCTTGCCAAGGTTGAAAGAATTTATGCTTCGAAATGAACTTCGGAGGAAACACATTGGCACAAGAAAGTGAGGAAGCCAGTCGCCCATGTGATGAGCCATCCAGCTAATGGGGAAGCATGGAAGGACTTTGACACGAGGGAACCAGCTTTTGCAAATGATCCGAGGAACCTGAGGATTGCCTTAGCCACCGACGGATTCAATCCATTTGGCCACATCAGTACACAGTACAATATGTGGCCAGTGCTTTTGACACCGCTGAATCTCCCACCATGGGAATGCATAAATCTAGCAAACTGCTTTATGTCTTTACTCATCCCAGGTCCAAGATCTCCAGGAAAGGATTTTGATTTGTTCCTTGAGCCCCTAATCGAAGAACTGCTCGAGCTATGGAAGGGTGTCAGTACCTTAGATGCATGTACATGTAAGAAGTTCAAGCTTCGCGCTGCTGTGCTGTGGTGTATACATGATTATCAAGCACTGGGCACGTTATCTAGGCGAACAACAAAAGGGTATTATGCATGTATTCATTGTGACAAGGATCTGTTGTCTCGGGGAATAAGGAACAAGATATGCTACATCAGACATCGTCGTTACCTTAAAATGACACACGCATGGCGGAACAGCTTGGATTTCGATGGTAAGCGTGAAAAGAAAGATCAGCCTGGCAAGTTTACTGTGGAGGAGGTCCTACAAGAGCTAGAGAAGGTGAAAGATATCAGGCCAGGGAAGCAACCTCAGATTACTGGAAATAAAAGGAAGCGCAGTGACGGTCCAAAGATTTTTAGCCGCAAAAGTGCATTGTGGAGATTGCCATATTGGGAACATTTGAAGCTTCCACATAATCTCGACGTGATGCACATAGAGAAGAATATATGTGAAAATATTTTTAGCACATTACTCAATATACTAGGCAAGTCCAAGGACACACAAAATGCTAGGCTAGATTTGTATGATATGGGCATACGACATGAATTGCACTTGCAGGAGGATGGCAACTCAATCTGCAGGGCTCCACCCGCTCCATATATTTTGGGGAAGGATCAAAAAGTCGAGTTTTGAAAGTTTCTCAAAGGTATCAAGTTTCCTGATGGATATGCAGCTAACCTATAGGAAGATACATAAGTGAAGATGGTTCCAGGGTGGTTGGTAAGCTGAAGACACATTCTTGCCACATACTCCTGCAAAGAATCATACCTGCTGGCCTTAGAGGACTAGTGAGGAAGGATGTATATGAAGCAATTGCAGAGCTGGGGACCTTCTTCAGGGAATTATGTAGTAGAAATCTAAGGATAGATGTTGTGAAGCGACTGAAAGGAGAAATTCCATTGATCCAATGCAACCTTGAGAAAATCTTTCCACCTACCTTCTTTGATGTCATGGTGCACTTGTGTGTCCACCTTCCCGATGAGGCACTGCTTAGAGGACCTGTTCAGTATGGATGGATGTACCCAATAGAAAGGCGATTAGGCACTTTGAATAATTTTGTAAGGAACAGGGCTAGGCCGCAAGGATCAATTGATGAGGCATATATGGCAAGTGACACATTGACCTTTTGTTCTAGGTACATGGAGGATGTTGACACTAAATTTAACCAGGAGGACGATAGTGGTACAGAGATGCCATTGCCTAATGACATATCTGTTTTTAAGCATGGTGCTACTCTTGTTGGAGCTAATAGGACCGAGTACATTGAAGATGCTGTCATGAATAAGGTAGTTTGGTATGTGCTACATAATGTTGAAGAAGCAGAGGAATATTTGGAGTAAGTATGTCTGAGACTTAGTTTCTGTTTTATTAAATTTGAAATTATTCTTATGAATCGATTTTTTTCCTACAGCATGTACAGGGAGGAGCTATTGCAGCAAGGTGCACGTCCATATGAAGTAGATCGAATGGTCGAACAGGGATTTGCAAAGTGGTTTAAGTCCCATGTAAGTCACTCATCATTTTGTTTATAGGCATATTAAATGGTTACCTGATTAATTTTGTATTTTCGTTCCACTAGTTTGAGAACAAGCGTAGTGAGAATCCAGAATCGGTTAGCGAAGGACTGTGGGCACTAGCATGTGGTCCAGTTCGGCGAGTTAAGATTAGTGCAGGTTGCAAGATTAATGGAGTGCGGTATAGCACTGCGGATCGTGAGAAGTTCTTGTAGACACAAAACAGTGGTGTAAAGACTGCAGGTTCACATGCTGGAAAGACCATAGATTTTTATGGTGTCCCTCAAATTATGAAGTTCATCGGTCGGTGGTTCTGCGGATACATGGGTGTATGTCGAGTCTCGAGTGATGAGTGATTGTCAACGGGTTTGATCGCATGTTCTTTGGCTTGTGTTGCGCAGGTGTCGAGCACAGAGACAGTGATCGAGGGCAAGGTGAAGGTCAAGTAGAGACGTGCCGTGCCGACGTACCGGGAGCGGTGAAGGGCGGACGTGAGGCTTGGACTGAGGGACCGGTGGCCTGAGGATCAGCTGTGGTGGCTGACAGCCTGGGACAGCGACGAGCGAAGACTTGCGGGGCATGGTGTTGCTCGGGTCAAGGACCTGGGGACACGTGTCGGTAGACGGGGTGCACGGGCGGTGCATCCCATCTATAGCTCCGGTTTGGTGGTTGAGCCACAGAAAAACCATCGGGTGGACGGTTTCCAGGTTTGGGCCACAAAACCTGGGTGCTGAGGGTTTGCCGAGTTTGGCCCACAAAACTCGGGCTGAGGACGGTTTTCAGGTTTGGGCCTCAAAACCTGGGCACTGGTGGGTTTCTGAGTTTGCGCCACAAAACTCAGGCAATGGGCGGCTGGTTTCCCGGTTTGGGCCAGAAAATCGGGGGATGGACTTGAAGGCCTGGTTTCCCGGTTTCGGCCACAAAACCGGGGGACGGAGTCCGTGAAAAGGACAAGCGGAGCGGAGGCGGCACGTGGCGGCAATCGGTGAGGTTGCGTTGAGGCAACGCTACTAGTTGTGCGGGCGTGGCCGTCGGATCAGCATCTACCATGAGTTGGTCCAGGATAGCGCTTTGTAAATAACTAGGGGTAGAGTGAGAATTAGAATTAGGATAAGTAGGGGGAGACACCCACCTCCCAAAATATCTCGGTCATTTGCTCTTTTGTTTCTAGGGTTTCCTGCTCTCCCATTGCCTGCTGTAGCGAACTGAGATCCACAGAGAAGAGAACAATACCTCTGTGCCCGTGAGATTTTGAGGAAGTGAGACCGTAATCTCACTGTTGTAGCGTGTGGTAGCCACACGGTTGCAAATTTGTGATTGTGATTCGCGTTTTGTTATTGTTCTTCGCGGGTTGCTTTTCTCCATGTTTTTCCCGTCGATCGATCTCTTTGTTCGGGGCGTCTTTTGCAAATCCGTTTGAACCAAGGTGTTCTAGATCGTGAGGCACTTCTTTCCACCGAAGGAATTCACCTCTAACCTCACGACCTAGTAGCTCGATCGATTTTCGTTTCGGGTCAAGTTTTTCTCCCTTCCCCCGATCTTCTTCGATTCATCGATTTTGGGATAGGTTCGAGCCATGATCTCCTAGAGATAGCTCACTATCTACCTTGTGACTCCTCTCACCAAGTTTGATCCCTAGAGGATTCGTTTTGGGTGAGATCGAGTTGAATCGGTGCACGAACCGTGCAGTTTCGGGGTGACCGGACTCTTGGCTCGGGTTGACCGGACGCACCTCCAGAGTCCGGTCGTTGAATGTTCTTCGCAGCACTTTTTTGTGTGTTGACCGGACTCATCTTTGATTACTGACCGGATGCACAGGTTCTACTGTTCATCGGGGTTTTTCAGACGACTGGACGCTAGGCTGGTTGAGACCGGACGCTCCCTCTGTGAGTCCGATCAGAAACAGTAAGGTCCCAAATCCGTTTTTGCTTGACCGGACGCGTCCGGTGGGTGTTGACCGGACGCTGGGTGAGTCCGGTCAGTACTGATTTGCACTGTTCCGTCCGCAGTTCGCTTGTCCATTGTCGGTTTTGGTTTCCGGCTTTTGCGTTGGATTTCTAGAGTCGTGAAGTGTCTCGCTGTGCTTCTTGGAAGCATCAACCCTGTCTTTAGGGTCGTGGATACTTACGAGCTCTAGGGTTTGCTCTTGGGGTTGATTTAAGGGACAGTGGTGACAAGTTTTCGAAAGGAATTTTGAAGCTCCCATTCACCCCCCCCCCTCTGGTCGCTTTTTGGTTGCATTCTCGGTCCTTCAATTGGTATCGGAGCGGGTTAAGGATCTTCCACCTTAGCCGGTTCCAGATCCACAGAAGGCGACATGGATCGCGGCGTGGGAAAACCGCCGTTTTTCGATGGGACGAACTATGCGTATTGGAAGATACGCATGTCGGCCTATCTCTAGAGCATGGGCTCTTCAGTTTGGGATATTTGCAACAAGGACGATTACGTTGTCTTGGCTGCTCGTGTCTCTCAGCTTCAGATCGATGAGCACGAAGCCAATAGCCGAGCGCATAACGCTCTTTTCTCCTATTTGAGCATGTCCGAGTTCGATCGAGTTTCTCACCTCCCCACAGCTCGTGAGATTTGGGCGACTCTCATGCGCTTCCATGAGGGAACCACTCAAGTCAAATCCCGTCTCTACGAGTCGCACAAGCGGGAGTATGAGAACTTTCGACATATGCCTGGCGAGAGCATAGAGAGTTTATTCGCTCGCTTTCAGGTCGTTGTCAACAAGATGAGAGCGAACAAGGAGCTGTTGCCTTTCGACGATCATGAGAGGGCTTTGAAGCTTTTGCATACTCTCGATTGGTCGGTGTGGGACTCAAAGGTCCAGGCGATCATCGAATCATCTAACTATGAGACCCTCACTTGCGACGAGCTCTTTAGTAAGCTCAAGTCTAGTGAGATTGACGCCATGTCGAGGGCTTCTTATGAAAATCCTTCTGGCCTGACTATGGCTTTGGTTTCTGGCTCTTCTGCTAACTCCTCTGGAGGATTTACACTTTCTTCTCTCTTTTCTGTCATAGAGCAGTTGGAGTCTTTGGGAGACGACGAGTTGGCTTTGCTTGCCAGCTGGTTCTCGCGGTTTCACAACAACCGCATGAACCGTCGCCGCGGAGGAGGACGCTCAGGATGCTTTGAGTGCGGCGACCCTGACCACTTCATCGCCAACTGTCCCAAGAAGAAGCACACATCTAGGAAGGGCGATCATGGGCACAAGTATGACTCTGGCAAGCGCAAGGAGAAGTACGTCCCCGCGAAGCACAAGCGGAAGGGCGGCTTCGACAAGGAGTACATCAAGAAGAAGTACTTGGAGAAGGCCCATGCTGAGCAGTGTGCCTTCTTCGCCACGCTCTGCGACGTCGACGGCTCGGATGACGACTCCGCTTGCTCAAGCGATGACGAGTCCGAGAAGAAGAAGAGGATCGAGGACAAGCTGAACGGTCTCTACTTCTTCGCCGACGACATGGGCTTCTGCACCATGGCCCTTGGTGATGAGGTCGACGGCAAGCTGGAGGACACCCCTCGGAACGACGACGACGACGATGACACCTCCCAGGTATCTCAGACTCACGATGAGCTTTCTGCTGAGGTCGAGAAGCTTACTGCCGCCTTTCTTAGTCAGGATAAGCTGCTTAGGCGTGCCGCTAGAGAACGCAAGGAGTTTAGGCAGAAGTGGGAGGACACGGTGAAGGAGCTTGAGTTTGCCAAGTTCACTGTGGTCGTGTCTGAGGAGGGTGAGTGTGAGATGTGCACCAAGCACATGATTGACCTTCTCACTTTGAGAGGTAAGTATGCTGCCTTGGTAGGAGAGGTGGATGAGCTCCGGGCTAGACCCATGTTGTTAGGTGCGTGCAAGACTTGTCCTGTCTTGCAATCCGAGTTGGCAGAGAAGAATGCCAAGATTGAGTCTCTTGAGAAGGCCAGCTCGGGTAGCAATTGTGTGGCTAGGTGCGCTTTGTGCGAGTGCGGATACATGGGTGTATGCCGAGTCTCGAGTGATGAGTGATTGTCAACGGGTTTGATCGCAGGTTCTTTGGCTTGTGTTGTGCAGGTGTCGAGCACGGAGATAGTGATCGAGGGCAAGGTGAAGGTCAAGTATAGACGTGCCGTGCCGACGGACCGGGAGCGGTGAAGGGCGGACGTGAGGCTTGGACTGAGGGACCGGTGGCCTGTGGATCAGCTGTGGTGGCTGACAGCCTGGGACAGCGATGAGTGAAGACTTGCGGGGCATGGTGTTGCTCGGGTCGAGGACCTGGGGACACGTGTCGGTGGACGGGGTGCACGGGCGGTGCATCCCCTCTACAGCTTCGGTTTGGTGGTAGAGCCAGAGAAAAACCATCGGGTGGACGGTTTCCAGGTTTGCGCCTCAAAACCTGGGCGCTGATGGTTTCTGAGTTTGGGCCACAAAACTCGGGCTGAGGATGGTTTCTAGGTTTGGGCCTCAAAACCTAGGCGCTGGCGGGTTTCCTGGTTTCGGCCACAAAACCAGGGGATGGACTTGGTGGCTGGTTTCCCGGTTTGGGCCTCAAAACCGGGGGTGGACGTGAAGGCCTGGTTTCCCAGTTTCGGCCACAAAACCGGGGGCGGAGTTCGTGAAGAGGACGCAGAGCGGAGGCGGCACGTGGTGGCAATCGGTGAGGTTGCGTCGAGGCAACGCTACCAGTTGTGCGGGCATGGCCGTCGGATCCACCTACCATCGAGTTGGTCCAGAATAACCCTAGGGTTTAGCTGGTTCGCTCTGTAAGTAGTTAGGGGTAGAGTGGGAATTAGGAATAGTTAGAATTAGGATAAGTAGGGGGAGACACCTGAAGGACCGAGAAAGCACTAGCAAGGCGACCAGAGGGGGGGTGAATGGGAGCTCAAAACTTTCTCTCGAAACTTTGGCCAAATGTCCCAAAATCAACCGCGAGAAAACTGCGACCGAAACCGTGATGCCCACGACCCTTGAAAGATGGTGGATGATCCCTAGGATCACAGCGAGGCACCACAAGAAGTTAGCAAACCAAATGCCCAAAAGCTCCGGCTCGAACACAACCCCAAAAACCAAGTCCCGAACGTAGATTGTCGGCTACGTCGAGAAACTCCTAAATACCTATGCTAACAAGTAGCAAAGATACCTAGAGAGGTTCCTTGGTCAACTCTAGGGCCAAACGAGAAGTCCGGAAACCAAGCGAACAAGCCGGGAGACCAAACGCACTAAACCGGAGCAAACAGCCGATTCGCGGACTGTCCGCCAGTACGGTCGCGGACTGTCTGCCCAGTGGCGGACTGTTCGGGCTCAGGTCGCGGACTGTCCGCCGGCCAAAAGAGCAAAACCGAAGTGCTACTGCAAGTCCCCTGGACAGTCCCGGACTGTCCGCGGCTTTGAACTGCGGACTGTCCGCCGTTCAACCAAAAGCCAAATCAGCCGAAGGACAGTGCCACTGGTCTGGCTCGTCCCCGACGCGCGGACTGTCCGCGCCCTGAGTGGCGAACTGTCCGCGGTCACTCAGGGAGGGCGAAATTGTTCGCCCTTCACCCAAATTGAATCAACTCACAATCTCACGTTCCCAAACTTGGAGAGGATGATCACGGAGTAGTTAGGAGACCATCCCCAAGAAATCATCCGCTCAAATCGAGTCAATCACCGGGAAATCTAAAGGGGAAGAGTATGAACCAAAAAGCGCCACGAAAATGAAATCAACCCGATCTACTTGTTCGTAAGGAGATAGATAAATTCCTTCGGTGGAAATGATCTCCTTTCAAATACGAACAAGTTGATTCAAACGGATTTTGCAAAGACGCACTAGAGAGGGAGATCGAGTGACGGGAAAATCATGGAGAAACAAAGAACGCGAAGAACACGAATCAAAACGCGAATCAACACATCGATCTGCAACCGTGTGGCTACCACACGCTACAACAGTGAGGTTACGGCCTCACTTCCTCAAAATCTCCAGTACACAGAGATATGGTTCTCTGCGGATCTCAGCTAGCTACAGCAGGGATGTGGGAGAGCAGGAAACCCTAGAAGCAAAGAGCAAATAACAGGGATGACTAACTGAGATAAATGGGGAGGTGGGTGTCTCCCCCTATTTATCCTAATTCTAACTTATTCCTAATTCCCACTCTACCCCTAACTACTTACAGAGCGAATCAGCTAAACCCTAAGGTTATTCTGGACCAACTCGGTGGTAGGTGGATCCGACGGCCACGCACGCACAACTCGTAGCGTTGCCTCGACGCAACCTCCCGATTGCCGCCACGTGCCGCCCTCGCTCTGCACCCCCGGTTTTGTGGCCCAAACCGGTAAACTAGCCTTTTCCAGCCAATCCCCGGTTTTGAGGCCCAAACCGGGAAACCAGCCCACCAGCTTCTGAGTTTTGAGGCCAAACTCAGCAAACCCTCAGCGCCCAGGTTTTGAGGCCCAAACCTGGAAACCGTCCTCAGCCCGAGTTTTGTGGCCAAACTCGGAAACCATCCGCACCCAGGTTTTGAGGCCCAAACCTGGAAACCGTCCACCCGATGGTTTTTCTCTGGCTCAACCACGAAACCGACGTCGTAGATGGGATGCACCTCCCGTGCACCCCGTCCACTGACACGTGTCCCCAAGTCCACGACTCAGGCAACACATGACCGCAAGTCTTCACTTGTAGCTGCCACAGGCTGCCAGCCACCACAGCTGATCCTCGGGCCTCTGGTCCCTTAGTCCAAGCCTCACGTCCGCCCTTCGCCACTCTCGATCCATCGGCACGGCACGTCTCTACTTGACCTTCACCTCGCCTTTGATCACTACATCCGTGCTTGACACCTGCACAACTCAAGCCAAAGAACATGCGCATCATCCTAGTTGACCATCACTCATCACTCAGAGACCCGGCATACACCCATGTATCCGCAATCTCCCCCTTGATGAGTGCATTGTCAACTACCAACACAAATCATAATAGAAAAAGAAGAAAGAAGAAGAAGAAGAGAAAACTCGACCAAATGACCCAAAAGCATAGCAAAGCCGAAGAAGGTCAAGTGGAAAGAGCGAAAGAACTTGGTCCCCAAAGACATGGGCAACGGCTCGACGCAACCAAGCAAAGCAAAGCAAAGCTAGCCCTCAAGAAGAGGTAGAATAGGCTCAACACCGCTAGCAAAGACCAATTGAAAATATCGAAGCAAAATGCTAGTCCCTCAAGATAGAGGCACTGAGGTTCAACACAACTAGCAAAGAAAGCTCGATACCGACTGTTACCAAAAAGTGTTCGACACCAATTGAAGATCTGAAAAGCAAATGCTAGTCCCTCAAGAAAGAGGCTAAGGCCCAACGCAACTAGCAAACCGCTCCAAACCAATTGAAAATGTCAAAGACTCAATCGGAAACAAACTCCCCCTTGAATAGTGCAAACAACCAGGAAGGCTCCCCCTTAGCTGAAATGGAGGGTAATGATTTGCAATTTCTCCCCCTTAGTTGAAAATGCACTTATCAAGAAATAAGGCTCCCGCTCAAAAAATGCACCAACAAAGTGTGCCAACAAGAGAGGTTCTCCCCCTTCCAAAATGCATATGAGTCAAAATGCAAGTTAGGAGCTTCAGAAGTATAGTCAAGAGAGTGCAAAGATGCTTGACAGAGTTCTGATCCGATGACTCAGAAAAATGCACAGAATGCTAGCAAAGGCTCAAGCTGATCACTAAGAATGAAATATGAACATGTGAGCAGTTTTAAGCCAAAAAGGTATTCACCATCAAAATAGGACAGACACGTATAGACAGGAAGTCAAACAAGTGCTAATCATGTATACAAGGTGAACTACCCCTAGCATAGTTTAAACATCATGCTGATATCAATTTAGGCATATATTTGTGATTTCAGATTTTAATCGGAGTTGCAGCGGTGAAATTACACAAGTTCAGAAAATAGCATGTGACTGCGAGAGGTTGAATGCTTGTTATTGCCTAACTTTTCAACTATGCGAAGCCTATGCATAAGCAATCAGAAGCTTAAAGCAACAGTTTCGGTCATACACTACATAGCTCAAGTTTAACTCAAAGTGCAATGAGAAACAGTCTCGAAACTGTGAGGTGCTAACAAGCAAACCCATCTCGATCTTTCCAATTCACTTAACTTGGTTCAGATTTTAAACATAATATGACATACCAAACAAGTGAATGACTCAACACTAGAGACATAGCAACCTAGCATATATGAAAAGTACATGTGACTTCAACACATCCTACACATGCTAGTTGCATATCTCAATGGTGAACATTTTCAAGTTTTAAGTTCATTAGCAAATTCACCATTCAAAAATAGCTCAGCTCATAGTATGCACTAGTGATCAGAAAGAGCAAAAGCTACAGCATCAACATAAAGCATCGGAGCAAAAACTACACAGAGCATAGTTACATTCTTCAGATTATACACATGAAGCTCAGAATGTAAAAGCGTATGCTGAAATGCAAAAGATGCACGAAGAAATCAAAAAGAAGCAAAAACAACTGAAAACAAAAAGTCAGTGTATCATACAAAATCCAAAGTGTTTCCCCCATCTAAAAGGGGAAACACACACCAAGCTCACCTCTCAACTGATTAAAGGTTGATTGGTCCAAAGGCTTGGTAAAAATATCAGCAAGCTGATAATGAGTATCGACATGGCAAAGGTCGATATCACCCTTCTCACAGTGGTCTCGCAGAAAATGAAAGCGCACATCAATGTGTTTGGTCTTCGAGTGAAGCACGGGGTTCTTAGCAACGCTAATCGCACTCGTGCTGTCACAAAGCAATGGAACACGAGAAAAGCTCAGACCAAAATCACGCAAAGTGGCCATCATCCAGAGTAACTGGGAACAACAGCTAGCCGCAACGACATACTCAGCCTCCATGGTAGACTGGACGACGCTAGACTGCTTGCGAGAAGACCACGAAACAAGAGAAGAACCAATAAACTGGCAAGTACCAGAAGTGGACTTGCGATCAATACGACAACCAGCAAAATCAGCATCGGAATAACCGCAAAGGGAAAGGGTGGAGGAAGCAGAATACCGAATCCTGAATTCTGGAGAGAAGGATAAGTACCTCATAATGCGCTTGACCGCCTGACGGTGAGAAGTGCGCGGCGAAGACTGAAATCGCGCGCAAAGACACACCGCGAACTGGATGTCCGGGCGTGTCGCCGTCAGGTACAGCAGCGATCAGATCATACTCCGGTACTCCTTCTGGTCCACTGCTTCTCCCTCCTTGTCCGCATCCAGGGCCGTCGTAGTCGCCATGGGTGTTGGAAGAGGCTTGGCCTCACCCATGTCGAACTTCTTCAGGATATCTCTGGTATACTTGCCCTGGTGCACGAACGTTCCTTCCCGGGTTTGCTTGATTTGCAACCCGAGGAAAAACGTCAACTCACCCATCATGCTCATCTCGAACTCCCTGCTCATACTGTCTGCAAACTTGGCAACCAAAGCGTGAGAAGAACCACCGAAAATGATATCATCCACGTAAATTTGGACCAAGAGAGTATCAGTGCCTTGCTTGAGGAGAAAGAGGGTTTTATCTACACATCCCATTTTAAAACCCTTAGCAAGCAAAAAGGTTTTCAACCTATCATACCAGGCTCTAGGGGCTTGTTTCGAACCATACAAAGCTTTGTGATGTTTAAAGACATAGTTTGGAAACTTGGGATTTTCGAAACCGGGGGGTTGTCTAACATACACCTCCTCTTCTATGTAGCCGTTTAAGAAGGCACTCTTGACATCCATTTGAAAAAGTTTGAAACCTTTGGATGCAGCAAAAGCCAAGAGTATCCTAATAGCCTCCAAACGTGCTACAGGAGCAAATGTCTCCTCATAGTCTATCCCCTCCTTCTGACTATATCCCTGGGCTACGAGTCTGGCCTTGTTTCTCACAACATGGCCATCTTCTCCCTATTTGTTTTTGAAAACCCATTTTGTCCCAATTGGATGACACTCAGAAGGTGGAGACACTAGAACCCAAACCCGATTTCTCTCAAAGTTCTCAAGCTCCTCATGCATGGCATTGACCCAATCAGGATCCGTCAATGTGTGTCCAACATCCCGGGGTTCAAAATCAGCAACAAATGCAGAATGAGCAAAGTGAGAGATTTGCCTTGACTGGGTGACGCGTTTGTCGATGCTGCCGATCATCTGCTGAGGCGGGTGCTGGCGCTGAATGTGTTGGCGCCTCCCTTGCCGAAGTGGCCTCCCCCTCAACAGCAGCTGGTGCCTCCCCGGGTACAAAGGGTACCGCTCGGGGTGGCGGATCCCACGGCCCCCAGGAAGAAGAGGTGTCGGGGCCGTGAGTCATAGTAGAAGCCGCTCTTTGCGGCACAGCAGGTGGAGGAGGTGCTGGGTCATCTATTCCTTCAGCACCTTCTTCTTCATCATCGAAAAGAGGTTCGCCAACCTCATGATCACCTGCACGCTCAAAACGAGAAGAAGGACAAACCATGGTCTCGTCGAAGGTTACATCTGATGTCTCCATGATGTCTCCATGACTCGGTTAGTGTCAAGGTTAAGTACACGATAAGCTCGAGTGTGAGTGCCATAACCCAAAAACACACCGTCAGAAGAACGAGACTCAAACTTGTCCAAATTGCCCTTTTTGAGTATAAAACAATGGCAACCAAAAACTCTAAAATAACTCACTTTGGGGAGTTTTCCAAAACGCAACTCATAAGAGGTCTTTTTCAAGAAAGCTCGAAGAAAAATGCGATTGGAAATATAGCATGCAGTGCTCATAGCTTCGGCCCAATATCGCCTAGGAGTCCTATGCTCATCAAGCATCGTCCTGGCCATCTCTACAAGGGTCCAATTCTTCCTCTCTACAACACCATTCTGAGGGGATGTGTAGGGGGAAGAAAACTGATGCTCTAAACCCAAAGAGTTACAAAACTTCTCAAAATCCGAATTCTTGAATTCGGAACCATTATCACTCCGAATTGCTCGCATAGAGTTCAAAGGGAACTCATTCTGAAGACGCAAAATCAGATTGCGAGCAAAGGAGAAAGTCTCGGTTTTCTCAGCTAAAAAGAAAACCCACAAGTATCTCGAAAAGTCATCAACAACCACAAGTACATACCACTTCCCCCCAACAGAGCTCACCTGAGCCGGACCAACAAGGTCCATGTGCAAAAGCTCTCCAGGGCGCTTAGTCATGACCTGAGTCACTGGATGGTGGGGAGCGGCTACCATCTTCCCATGTCTACAAGAATGGCAAACAAGATCCTTCTCCATAGATAACTTGGGCAATCCTCGGATTAGACCAAGTGAACTAAGCTTTGCAAGCAAGTCGAAGCTCAGGTGACCTAGTCTCCTATGCCACTTCCAAAGATCAGAGGAGGAAGGTCCAGCCAAAAGACAACGAGAAATTCCGAACGACTCCGAGAAATCTGCACGAAAGACTTTTCCAAAGGGCAAAATCACACATACAAGATTGCCCTGAGGATCCAAAATGCGACTGAGATTCGGTTTAAAACGAATCTCATAGTCATCCTCAAAAAGTTGCGAAACAGAAAGAAGGTTAAAATGCAAGTTAGAAACAAGAGCAACATCGCGCAACACAAAGTGCTCATTAACTCGCACAGACCCACGAGACAGCACCTTACCTTTGCTGTTGTCGCCGAAGGTGATATACTCCTTTCCGGCGACCGGACTAAGACTGGAGAACCACTTGGCGTTTCCGGTCATGTGCCTCGAACACCCGGAATCCACCAACCAAACGTTCTCCAATATTTTTACCTACATCAATAAAAAGACATAGGGTGAGCATACGGGCCAACACTGGGGATAGTGAAGTAAGGGGAATACCAGTGTTGGGTCGGCTGCTCAAAAGAACGGTTAGCAGAAAAACGATTCCTAGCACGCCTACGGAAGGAGCGATCACCACGTTGAGGAAAACGTGATCCGCTAAGGGAGGAGCGTCCATCGCGATACTCAAAACGCGGTGGGGGAAAACGCTCAACTGCAAAGCCATCGTCACGGGGTCCATAGCCTACAAATGCAGGCTCCCGCCGGGCACGCTCTCTACGAGGCCTACGCCTAGGGACTTGAGGCTCAACACCTCTAGGCCTAGCGTCTCTCCTCGGAGCTCTTTGCTGCCTAGGCCTGGGAACTGGAGGTTCTAGACCTCTGGGCCTAACAGCACGTCTCGGTGCTCTCCTCTGAACATTCGGCGCATGTACATCATGGAAAGGATGGTACATGTCTAGGTTGTTCATCTCCCTAGCGTGGCGCGCCTCTCTCTTGCGCCTAAAATAGAACTCGCTCAAGTGTCCATCTCTCCCACAGTGCTCACAATGGTACCACACCGCTCTCAAAGGGGGTTGTTGGTACACATGGTTGTGGGTGTGGATCACCTTGCCCTTCTGTGGCAACTCCTCTTAGATAGGTGGCATTGTGTCCAGCTTGTTCTTTAGGTGGTTGGGTTTGGGATGCCACACTTGGTTCTTGGGTGGAGCTCTTGGAGGTTCCTCAAACACCCCATCCTTGGTGTTAGGCTTGAGAGGATCTTTGGGTGGAAGCTTGGTTAGTTTGGGTGTAGTGGTGGAGTTGGGCTTCTCACTCGGGTTCAGACCACTCGACTCTCCAATCTTCCCAAAAGCAGAAAGATCAACACCCAGAGCAAAGCCTACACCGGGACCTTCAGCAGCTTGCTTGAATTGGGAAATCATCATCCCGAGTTGTGGCTCACCACAAGACACCCATGACAAGATGGTCCGAAGGTATGTGTTTTCCTCCTCAGTTTGCATCTTGTCATGCTTCACGTTAGCAATCTCCATCTCCAAACCCTCGCATAAAGCGCACCTAGTCACACAAGTGCTACCCGAGCTGGCCTCCTCAAGAGACACAATCTTGGCATTCTTCTCCGCCAACTCGGATTGCAAGACAGGACAAGTCTTGCAAGCACCCAACAACATGGGCCTAGCACGGAGCTCATCCACCTCTCCTACCAACGCAACATACTTACTTCTCAAAGTGAGAAGATCAGTCATGTGCGTGGTGCACGCCTCGCACTCCGCCTCATCTGTGACAACCACGGTGGACTTGATAGAATCAAGTTCCTTCACCGTATCCTCCCACTTCTGCCTAAACTCCTTGCGCTCTCTAGCGGCACGCCTAAGCAGTTTATCCTGACTAAGCAAGGCGGCAGTAAGTTTCTCTACCTCAGCTGAAAGCTCATCGTGGGTGAGAGATACCTTGGAGGTGTCGTCGTCGTCGTTTCGAGGGGAGTTCACCAGCTCACCGTCGACCTCCTTGCTGAGGGCCATGGTGTCGTCGTCGGCGAAGAAGCAGAGACCGTTCAGCTTGTCCTTGATCCTCTTCTTCTTCTCGAACTCGTCGTCGCTTGAGCAAGCGGAGTCGTCATCCGAGCCATCGACGTCGCTGAGCGTGGCGAAGAACGCACGCTGCTCAGCCTGGGCCTTCTCCAAGTACTTCTTCTTGATGTACTCCTTGTCGAAGCCGCCCCTCCGCTTGTGCCTCGCGGGGACGTATTTCTCCTTGCGCTTGTCGGAGTCGTACTTGTGCCCATGATCGCCCTTCCCAGATGAATGCTTCTTCTTGGGGCAGTTGGCGATGAAGTGATCGGGGTCGCCGCACTCGTAGCATCCCGAACGTCCTCCTCCGCGGCGACGGTTCATGCGGTTGTTGTGGAACTGCGAGAACCGGTTGGCGAGCAATGCCAACTCGTCATCCCCCAAAGACTCCAGCTGGTCCTCTGTGACAGAAAAGAGAGACGAAAGAGCAAAGCCTCCAAAGGGGTTAGAAGAGCCAGAAACCAAAGCCATAGTCGGGACAGAAGGGTTCTCATAAGAAGCCCTCGCCATGGCATCAATCTCACTGGACTTGAGCTTACTGAAGAGCTCGTCGCACGTGTGGGTCTCATAGTTAGGTGATTCGATGATCGCCTGAACTTTGGAATCCCACACCGACCGATCAAGGGTATGCAAAAGCTTCCAAGCCCTCTCATGATCGTCGAAAGGCAACAGCTCCATGTTAGCACTCATCCTGTTGACAATCACCTGAAAGCGAGTGAATAAACTTTCTATGCTCTCGCCAGGCATATGTCGAAAGTTCTCATACTCTCACTTGAACGACTCATAGAGACGAGTTTCGACTTGAGAGGTTCCCTCATGGAAATGCATGAGGGTAGCCCAAATCTCCTGAGCCGTAGCGAGGTGAGAAACGCGATCAAACTCACTCATGCTCAAGCATGAGAAAAGAGCATTACGGGTTCGGCTATTGGCTTCGTGCTCATCGATCTGAAGCTGAGAGACACGAGCAGCCAAGACCACGTAATCGGCAGAGTTGCAAATATCCCAGATGGAAACACCCAAACTCTGCAGATAGGCCGACATGCGTATCTTCCAATACGCATAGTTCGTCCCATCGAAAAACGGCGGTTTGCCCACGCCGCGATCCATGTCGCCTTCTGTGGATCTGAAACCGGCTAAGGTGGAAGATCCTTAACCCACTCCAATACCAATTGAAGGACCGAGAAAGCAAGCAAGGCGACTAGAGGGGGGGTGAATGGGAGCTCAAAAATTTCTCTCGAAACTTTGGCCAAATGTCCCAAAATCAACCCCAAGAAAACTGCGACCGAAACCATGATGCCCATGACCCTTGAAAGAGGGTGGATGATCCCTAGGATCACAGTGAGGCACCACAAGAAGATAGCAAACCAAATGCCCAAAAGCTCTAGCTTGAACACAACCCCAAAAACCAAGTCCCAAACGTAGATTGTCGGCTACGTCAAGAAACTCCTAAATACCTATGCTAACAAGTAGCAAAGATACCTAGAGAGGTTCCTTGGTCAACTCTAGGGCCAAACGAGAAGTCCGGAAACCAAGCGAACAAGCCGGGAGAGCAAACGCACTAAACCCGAGCAAACAGCCGATTCGCGGACTGTCCGCCATTACGGTCGCGGACTGTCTGCCCAGTGGCGGACTGTCCGGGCTCAGGTCGCGGACTGTCCGCCGGCCAAAAGAGCAAAATCGAAGTGCTGCTGCAAGTCCCCTGGACAGTCCCGGACTGTCCGCGGCTTTGAACTGCGGACTGTCCGCCGTTCAACCAAAAGCCAAATCAGCCGAAGGACAGTGCCACTGGTCTGGCTCGTCCCCGACGCGCGGACTGTCCACGCCCTGAGTGGCGGACTGTCCGCGGTCACTCAGGGAGGGCGAAATTGTTCACCCTTCACCCAAATCAATCCCAAATCGAATCAACTCACAATCCCATGTTCCCAAACTTGGAGAGGATGATCACGGAGTAGTTAGGAGACTATCCCCAAGAAATCATCCGCTCAAATCGAGTCAATCACCGGGAAATCTAATGGGGAAGAGGATGAACCAAAAAGCGCCACGAAAACGAAATCAACCCGATCTACTTGTTCGTAAGGAGATAGATAAATTCATTCGGTGGAAATGATCTCCTTTCAAATAAAAACAAGTTGATTCAAACGGATTTCGCAAAGACGCACTAGAGAGGGAGATCGAGTGACGGGAAAATCGCGGAGAAACGAAGAACGCGAAGAACACGAATCAAAACGCGAATCAACACATCGATCTGCAACCGTGTGGCTACCACACGCTACAACAGTGACGTTACGGCCTCACTTCCTCAAAATCTCCAGTACACAGAGATATGGTTCTCTGCGGATCTCAGCTAGCTACAGCAGGGATGTGGGAGAGCAGGAAACCCTAGAAGCAAAGAGCAAATGACAGGGATGACTAACTGAGATAAATGGGGAGGTGGGTGTCTCCCCCTATTTATCCTAATTTTAACCTATTCCTAATTCCCACTCTACCCCTAACTACTTACAAAGCGAACCAGCTAAACCCTAAGGTTATTCTGGACCAACTCGGTGGTAGGTGGATCCGACGGCCACGCTCGCACAACTCGTAGCGTTGCCTCGACGCAACATCCCGATTGCCGCCATGTGCCGCCCTCGCTCTGCACCCCCGGTTTTGTGGCCCAAACCGAGAAACCAGCCTTTTCCAGCCAACCCCCGGTTTTGAGGCCCAAACCAGGAAACCAGCCCACCAGCTTCTGAGTTTTGAGGCCAAACTCAGCAAACCCTCAGCGCCCAGGTTTTGAGGCCCAAACCTAGAAACCGTCCTCAGCCCGAGTTTTGTGGCCAAACTCGGAAACCATCCGCACCCAGGTTTTGAGGCCCAAACCTGGAAACCGTCCACCCGATGGTTTTTCTCTGGCTCAACCACCAAACCGACGTCGTAGATGGGATGCACCTCCCGTGCACCCCGTCCACCGACACGTGTCCCCAAGTCCACGACTCAGGCAACACATGACCGCAAGTCTTCACTTGTAGCTGCCACAGGCTGCCAGCCACCACAGCTGATCCTCGGGCCTCTGGTCCCTCAGTCCAAGCCTCATGTCCGCCCTTCGCCACTCTCGGTCCATCGGCACGGCACGTCTCTACTTGACCTTCACCTCGCCTTTGATCACTGCATCCGTGCTCGACACCTGCACAACTCAAGCCAAAGAACATGCGCATCATCCCAGTTGACAATCACTGATCACTCAGAGACCCGGCATACACCCATCTATCCGCAACACCCACCTCCCCATCTATCTCAGTCATTTTCTCTTTGCACTTAGGGTTTCTTACTCTCCCAATTCCCTGCTGTAGCTAGCTGAGATCCGAAAAGAATCATACCTCTGTGTACTGGAGATTTTGAGGAAGTGAGGCCGTATCGTCACTGTTGTAGCATGTGGTAGCCACACGGTTGCAAAGTCGTGAGTGTGATTCGCGTTTTGTTCGTGTTCTTCGCGGATTGCTTTTCTCCACGATACTCACATCGTTCGATATCTTTGTTCGTTGCATCATTTGCTATTTCGTTTGAACAGAGATGTTCTAGATCGTGAGGCACTTCTTTCCACCGAAGGAATTCACCTCTAACCTCACGACCTAGTAGATCGATCGAGTTTCATTTCGGGTCAAGTTTTTGTCCCTTCCCCCGATTTTCTTCGATTCATCGATTTGGAGATAGGTTCGAGCCATGATCTCCTAGAGATAGCTCACTATCCTCTTTGTGACTCCTCTCACCAAGTTTGATCCCTAGAGGATCTATTTTGGGTGAGATCGAGCGAAATTGGTGAACAAACAGTGGAAACTCGGGGAGACCGAACGCTTGCTCGGGTTCATCGGACGCGTCCGGTGGTTGAATGCCACGTGTATGAAATCTCAGTAGTCGACCGGACGCTCTCCTTGATCACCGACCGGACGCACATATTCTACTGTTCATCGAGTTTGTTTTCTGCTAACCGGATGCACTGCTCTCGACCGGACGCTCCTTGTCTGTGAGTCCGGTCAGAAACAGTAAGGTTCCTGAGAGGATTTTTTGGGACCGGACGCGTCCGGTGCACCTTGACCGGACGCAGGCAGAGTCCAGTCAGTTCTGTCCTGTGCTGATTCGTTTGTGGTTCGCTCGTTCGTTGTTGGCTTTGCATTCCGACTTTTGCGTTGGGTTTCTAAGAGTCGTATAGTGTCTCGCTGTGCTTCTGGGAAGCATCCACCCTACATCTAGGGTCGTGGACACTTACGAGCTCTAGGTTATGCTCTTGAGATTGGTTATTGGGACAGTGGTTTGAAGTTTCCGAAAGGAATTTTTTAAAGCTCCCATTCACCCCCCTCTGGTCGCTTTCTGGTAGCACTTTTGGTCCTTCAATTTGTATCGGAGTAGGTTAAGGATCTTCCACCTTAGCTGGTTCTAGATCCACAGAAGGCGACATGGATCGCGGCGTGGGCAAACCGCCGTTCTTTGATTGGACGAACTATGCGTATTGGAAGATACGCATGTCGGCCTATCTCCAGAGCATGGGCTCTTCTGTTTGGGATATTTGCAACAGGGATGATTACGTTGTCTTGGCTGCTCATGTTACTCAGCTTCAGATGGATGAGCACGATGCCAATAGCCGAGCGTGTAACGCTCTTTTCTCCTGTTTGAGCATGTCCGAGTTTGATCGCGTTTCTCACCTCCCCATGGCTCGTGAGATTTGGGCGACCCTCATGCGTTTCCATGAGGGAACCTCTCAAGTCAAATCTCGTCTCTACGAGTCGCACAAGCGGGAGTACGAGAACTTTCGACACATGCCTGGCGAGAGCGTAGAGTGTTTATTCGCTCGCTTTCAGGTCATTGTCAACAAGTTGAGAGCGAACAAGGAGCTGTTGCCTTTTGATGATCATGAGAGGGCTTTGAAGCTTTTGCACACTCTTGATCGGTCGGTGTGGGACTCAAAGGTCCAGGCGATCATCGAATCGTCTAACTATGAGACCCTCACTTGCGACGAGCTCTTTAGTAAGCTCAAGTCTAGTGAGATTGACGCCATGTCGAGGGCTTCTTATGAAAATCCTTCTGGCCCGACAATGGCTTTGGTTTCTGGCTCTTCTGCTAACCCCTCTGGAGGATTTGAACTCTCTTCACTCTTTTCTGTCACAGAGGACCAGCTGGAGTCTTTGGGGGATGACGAGTTGGCGATGCTCACCAACCGGTTATCGCGGTTCCACAACAACCGCATGAACTGTCACCGCGGAGGAGGACGCTCGGGATGCTTTGAGTGCGGCGACCCCGACCACTTCATCGCCAACTGTCCCAAGAAGAAGCACACATCTGGGAAGGGCGATCATGGGCACAAGTACGACTCCGGCAAGCGCAAGGAGAAGTACGTCCCCGCGAGGCACAAGCAGAGGGGCGGCTTTGACAAGGAGTACATCAAGAAGAAGTACTTGGAGAAGGCCCAGGCTGAGCAGCGTGCGTTCTTCGCCACGCTCAGCGACGTCGACGGCTCGGATGATGACTCCGCTTGCTCAAGCGATGACGAGTCCGAGAAGAAGAAGAGGATCGAGGACAAGCTGAAAGGTCTCTGCTTCTTCGCCGATGACGACGGCCTCTGCACCATGGCCCTTGGTGATGAGGTCGACGGCAAGCTGGAGGAGACTCCTCGGGACGACGACGACGACACCTCTCAGGTATCTCTCACCCACGATGAGCTTTCTGCTGAGGTCGAGAAGCTTACTGCCGCCTTGCTTAGTCAGGACAAGTTGCTTAGGCGTGCTGCTAGAGAGTGCAAGGAGTTTAGGCAGAAGTGGGAGGACACGGTTAGGGAGCTTGAGTTTGCTAAGTCCACCGTGGTCGTTTCTGAGGAGGTGGAGTGTGAGATGTGCACCAAGCACATGACTGACCTTCTCACCTTGAGAGGTAAGTATGCTACTTTGGTAGGAGAGGTGGATGAGCTGAAGGCTAGACCCTCGCTGTTGGGTGCGTGCAAGACTTGTCCTGTCTTGCAATCTGAGTTGGCAGAGAAGAATGCCAAGATTGTGTCTCTTGAAAAGGCCAACTCAGGTAGCACATGTGTGGCTAGGTGTGTTCTTTGTGAGGGTTTGGAGATGGAGATTGCTAATGTGAAGCATGACAAGATGCAAACCGAGGAGGAAAACACATACCTTCGGACCAGCTTGTCATGGGTGTCTAGCGGAGAGCCGCAGCTTGGGATGATGATCTCCTAGTTCAAGCGTGCTGCTGGAGGTCCTAGTGTAGGTTTAGCTCCGGGTGTTGATCTTTCTGTTTTTGGGAAGATTGGAGAGTCGAGTGGTCTTAACCCATGTGAGAAGCCCAACTCCACCACTACTCCCAAACTTACCAAGCTTCCACCCAAAGAGCCTCTCAAGCCTAACACCAAGGTTGGGGTCTTTGATGAACCTCCGAGAGCTCTACCCAAGAACCAAGTGTGGCATCCCAAACCCAACCACTTGAAGAACAAGCTTGATACGATGCCACCTATCCAGGAGGAGTGTTTGCCGCAGAAGGGCAAAGTGATCCAAACCCACAACCGTGTGTACCAACAACCCCCTTTGAGAGCGGTGAGGTACCATTGTGAGCATTGTGGGAGAGATGGACACTTGAGTGAGTTCTGCTTTTGGCGCAAGAGAGAGGCGCGCCGTGCTAGGGAAATGAACAATCCGGACATGTACCATCCTTTCCGTGATGTACATGCGCCGAATGTTCAGAGGCGTGCTGCTAGGCCCAGAGGTCCAGAACCTCAAGTTCCCAGGCCTAGGCAGCGGAGAGGACGTGCCCGGCTGTGACACCCCAATTTTGTTAGCACAATATATGTATGCCAGGATCAATTTTCATACATATATCCACATCATAGTAAATATCAAAACAATGCTTTATTAATAATATCAAACTTTATTACAAAAATGACCCTCGGGTCTGAAAGAAAAGTACAGACTCTCATGTAGACTCTGATGTAGACTCACGGAAACTGGACGCCATCTCCACAGGAAGGTCGACCGGGGGCTGCGCCATCCTCGTACAAGTCGTCTGGGTCGTATCCACCGTCTTCTGGGTACTCCTGCTCCGCGTTGTAGACTCCAACGTCTGGGTGGGGTAGCAGGGGGTTCAAAGAGGAAGGGTGAGTACATCGAAATGTACTCCGCAAGTGTAGGAAATATATGCTTATGTCGCTATTAACAAAGGTAGGCTGACTCTGTTTGACTCAAGCGCCTAAAGCAACACATCCTATTGATCCTATTAAACCTATGCACCTATTTACTAGGTTATAACCACAATCTCCATCTGTAACAGTAACCACACTCGGAGTCGCACCGAGCAAACCACACTCGGAGTCACACCGAGCAACCAACACTTGGAGTCCACCAAGCAACCACACTTGGAGTCACACCAAGCGAACCCACACCTGAAGTCCATCAGGCAAACCACACCTGAAGTCCATCAGATGACCCGAACCAGGTCGTTACAAGAAGTCCTATGTGTATTAGTTCCATACGTCACGACATAGAAAGCTACCTTCCGTAATAACACCAGGTCTGTGCCCGAGCCTGGGAATCACTCCCGTACCAAGCAGTAACCCGCGTAGAAGAAGCCTCTGTACCCATGTCATATGAGACTAATAACCACATAAGGCTTCTCTAACGAACTAGAAGAAAACCACCAGCTAATCTCGAAGAAGTCCAAGCCCGCTCGTGACCGTGAGCACGACTGATATATCAGTTTTAATACTCTGCAGAGGTTGCACATCGTTACCCATAAGTCATGCATTCCCCATCACGCTCAACACTGCCAAGGTGCATAGCAGGGTCGCACTACAAGGCCTTTACAAAATTCCCTCCAAGCCCGTTTTACACGTTCACTAAGGTTTCACCGCTAACAGTGGATATACAAACCACTGCAGAAGCCCCCTCTTGTGCCACAAATCCGACCCCGTGTAAACCCTCAACTTGGAGGCAATTAATTACTTAACCAGGTTCATCCCATTCCAAACCTCATGGTTGCGCTGTTAAGCCGGGTTACATGCTTTGAGAGCCGGGTCCTAGGGATCCAGGCAGGATAATCTAGCACAAACCCAGAACCAAAAACCAAAACCAGCTGCCGAGTCCACGACACAAAACCACCAATACGGTCCATCCTGCCGGATTTACCTACTCACCTTACTACAACATTACTAGTCCACATGTTCCATAAATCATTAATCAAGATTATTATTAAACCACCATCCCATGCCAAGACAGCAGGGCTAAGCAAGACTTCTACCCGATCCATCCCAAACCAGGTGTCAAGGAAAATATAATCAAGTTCTAGTAAACCTTAACATGGGATTCAATTTAAGACTGCATGCATCTACTGGATCTAACTACTGTAACTTAGAATAAAATAAATATAGGAGCAAGATGTTCAAGGACACTTGCCTTCGGGCTAGGTCGAATCAACAAAGGCACGGTCTTGATCTGGAGGTTCCGCGTAGCTCGCACTCGCTAGACCAAACATCGTCACATGGCCCAAACAAAACATATAAGAAACAATACATCAAGAGTTGTTAAACAGAATATAAACTGATCTAATGCGTAGAGCTCGACAAGACGAATCTAACGCAAGTTGAATGGGTCGAAACGGAGTTAAAACGCAAAAGTTATAAGCATTTGAAGTCGGGTGGCATTTCTGTAAATCATTTGAACTCAATTTCATAATTTAAATAAATAAAAACGAAAAAGAAATGCTGGCTGGACTGGGCCTCATTTATCCGAAAGTGCAGGGGTCTAGAACGATAAAAACGCAGACCCAGAGCACAGGGAAACTGGACGGCGGGTTTATTCATTAGAACAAGGAGGGGCTTTTTGAAAAATGGCCAGAGCCGATCGGCGCACTGGCGTCGGCGCTGACGTGTGCGCCGCATGGCGCCGTGTGGTTGGGCTGGTGTGCCACGTGGTCCGTGGACGTTATGATGCGGCTTCTGTGGACCGCGTCCACGGTGCGGTGCACCCGGTGCATACCGGTTCGCAAGCTGCATCTAATCCGAGCCGTCGGTGCAAGATCGGATTGCGCAAGGAAGAGGAGGGAGCTCTTCGTCGACCGGTGCCAAACAACACGGTGGCTCCCTGTTTCTCCCGCGGCGGCGCCATGGATCGAGTTCGCCGGCGTGCTCGGGATACGGCCTAGGGATAGTAGAGACCGCGGGGAAGAGCTGAAACTAACAAGGAGCTTACTGCGGGCTCGCTGGGGTGCTTCTCGTCGCCGGAGGGGGTCCGGAGAGGTGGGGATCGAAGTTGCCGAGCGGCAACTCCGGCGGTGTCGAGGATACGCGACTACGATCCCCAACTGACACAGATGAGCGGTGCGGTGGGTTCGGTGTGCCCTTGCGAATTCGAGGGAGGGGTTTGGGGTGGTGGAAAGTGGTGTCACCGAGGGGGGGCCGTGAGCTTCCGGGGGACAACAGTGGAGGCGGCGACTCTGGTGACTCTCGGCGGTGGTGCGAGGGAGGGAGCACGGGGATGGGTGAGGCGGCTGCGGCACGAGCAACCCTACTTGGCCTCTTATAGGTGCGGTGAGGGAGGATCGAGGGTGGTAGGGTTCCGGTTTCCCCCCGTATCCATGGCGGCGGTCCTGGTGTTGCGATGCGGGAAGTCTAGGTCGCGAGTCGCGACGCGACTGCAGCAGCGGTAGAGGAGGAGGGGGTGCCTGATCTACGCGGGGTGCAGAGGATGCGGGCGCGGGAGGGCCGGTCCGCGCACGGAGAACGGATCGAGCGGCAGCGGCGGGATCGTCCGCTTCCTGCGGTTGGTTGGGGAAGATAGACTCGACAGGTGGCGCCGGCTGCGGGGACCGCTTGACAGTGAGAGGGGAGGAGAGGCGTGCGCGCTGGGTGGGCCACTGCAGCTGGCGGCGCGGCTGGCCTGCGGACTCGGGCCGGAAAGGAGAGGAGGTGGGGAGTAAGCCGAGCGCGTGGGAGCAGGCCAGGAGAGGCGAAGCTGGGCCGGGAGGGAGTGGCTAGCTGGGGAAGGGGCGCGCGGGCCGCTGCTGCTGTGCTATGCGCCAGAGGTGGGCCGACTGGGCTGGAGGGAGGGCAGCGTGCCGGGCCAAGGTGGAGAGGGAGGGAGAGATCTGGATCCCAGCCTTTTCTTTTCTCTTTTGTTTTCTTTTGCAAACCTTTTTGAAATCAAAATCATATCAGTTTGAAATAAAACAGATTTAAAAATTTTAGAAATATTTCCCCTAGGTTTTTCAAAAAAAACTTTGAGTTTGAAAATTTATAAAACTTTTATTTGTTTCCTAAATAGAATAAAATCGATTCGCCCTATTCGGGTTTAATAAATTGTTTTTCATCTAATAAAACTGTGCAATGGCATGAATGCAAGAAACATCTGGTTAGAATTTTCCTTCATCTAGAGTTTTGGCCATTTTCTTATTAAATTATAATTTATTTTAATTAATTAAACACCCGGGGTGTTACACCGGCGGGAGCCTGCAGTTGTAGGCTATGGACCCCGTGGCGGTGGCTTTGTAGTTGAGCGTTTCCCCCCACCGCGTTTTGAGTATCGCGATGGACACACTTCCCTTAGCGGACCACGTTTTCCTCAACGTGGTGATCGCTTCCCCCGGAGGCGTGCTAGGAATTGTTTTTCTACTAACCGTTCTTTTGAGCAGCCGGCCCAACACTGGTATTCCTCCTACTTTACTAACCCCAGTGTTGGACCGTATGCTCACCCTATGTCTTTTTATTGATGTAGGTAAAACGATTGGAGAACATTTGGTTGGTGGATTCCGGTTGTTCGAGGCACATGACCGGAAACGCCAAGTGGTTCTCCAGTCTTAGTCCGGTCGCCGAGAAGGAGTTTATCACCTTCGGCGACAATAGCAAAGGTAAGGTTTTGTCTCGTGGGTCGGTGCGAGTTAATGAGCACTTTGTGTTGCGCGATGTTGCTCTTGTTTCTAACTTGCATTTTAACCTTCTTTCTGTTTTTGCAACTTTTCGATGATGACTATGAGATTCGTTTTTAAACCGAATCTCAGTCGTATTTTGGATCCTCAGGGCAATCTTGTGTGTTTCATTTCGCCCTTTGGAAAAGTCTTTCGTGCGAATTTCTCGGAGTCTTTTGGCACTTCTCATTGTCTTGTTGCTGGACCTTCCTCCTCTGATCTTTGGAAGTGGCATAGGAGACTTGGACATTTGAGCTTCGACTGCTTGCAAGGCTTAGTTCACTTGGCCTAATCCGAGGATTGCCCAAGTTGCATGTAGAGAAGGATCTTGTTTGCCACTCTTGTACATGGGAAGATGGTTGCCGCTCCCCACCATCCAGTGACTCAGGTCATGACCAAGCGCCCTGGAGAGCTTTTGCACATGGACCTTGTTGGTCCGGCTCGGGTGAGCTCGGTTGGCGGGAAGTGGCATGTGCTTGTTGTTGTTGACGACTTTTCGAGGTTTTAGTGGGTCTTCTTTTTGTCTGAGAAGACCGAGACTTTCTCTTTTGCTCGCAATCTGATTTTGCGTCTTCAGAACGAGTTCCCTTTGAATTCGATGCGAGCTATTAGAAGTGATAATGCTTCCGAATTCAAGAATTCAGATTTTGAGAAGTTTTGTAACTCCTTGGGTTTGGAGCATCAGTTTTCTTCCCCCTACACACCGCCGCAGAATGGTGTTGTAGAGAGGAAGAATCAGACCCTTGTAGAGATGGCCAGGACGATGCTCGATGAGCATAGGACTCCTAGGCGATATTGGGCCGAAGCTGTGAACACTGCATGCTATATTTCCAATCGCATTTTTCTCTGAGTTTTCTTGAAAAAGACTTCTTATGAGTTGCAATTTGGGAGACAGCCCAAGGTGAGTTCCACCTCCTCCAGACTGTAAGCCTATTGGGACAAAATGGGTCTTCAAAAACAAGCAAGGAGAGGATGGCCACGTTGTTAGAAACAAGGCCAGGCTTGTAGCGAAAGGCTATAGTCAGAAGGAGGGGATAGACTATGAGGAGACTTTTGCTCCTGTAGCTCATTTGGAGGCTATTAGGATACTCTTGGCTTTTGCTGCATCCAATGGTTTCAAACTTTTTCAAATGGATGTCAAGAGTGCCTTCTTAAACGGCTACATAGAAGAAGAGGTTTATGTTGAACAACCCCCCGGTTTTGAAAATCCCAAGTTTCCAAACCATGTTTTCAAACTCCACAAAGCTTTATATGGTTGAAACAAGCCCCTAGTGCCTGGTATGATAGGTTGAAAACCTTTTTGCTTGCTAAGGGTTTAAAATGGGATGTGTGGATAAAACGCTCTTTCTCCTCAAGCAAGGCAAAGACACTCTCTTGGTCCAGATTTACGTGGATGATATCATTTTCGGTGGTTCTTCTCACGCTTTGGTTGCCAAGTTTGCAGATACTATGAGCAGGGAGTTCGAGATGAGTATGATGGGTGAGCTGACTTTTTCTTTCTCAGATTTCAAATTAAGCAATCCCGAGAGGACGTTTGTGCACTAGGGCAAGTATACCAAGGACTTGCGGAAGAGGTTCGATATGGGTGAGGCCAAGCCTCTTCCAACACCTATGTCGACCATGACGGCCCTGGATGCGGACAAGGATGGAGAAGCTGTGGACCAGAAGGAGTACCGAAGCAATGATCGGGTCGCTGCTCTACCTGACGGCGACACGCCCGACATCCAGTTCGCGTGTGTTTGTGTGCGCGCTTTCAGGCGTCGCCGCGCACTTCTCACCGTCAGGCGGCGAAGCGCATATTCCGCGCAATCAGGTACCTTCATTTCACACCTGAGTTTTGGGATTTTGGTATTCAGATTTCCTCCACCCTCTCCCTTTGCGGTTATTCCGATGCTGATTTTGCTGGTGTCGATTGAGCGCAAGTCCACTTTGGACTTGCCATTTATTGGTTCTTCTCTTGTATCGTGGTCTTCTCGCAAGCAGTCTAGTGTCGCCCAGTCTACCACGGAGGCTGAGTATGTAGCTGCGGCTAGCTGCTGTTCCCAGTTGCTTTGGATGATGACCACTTTGCGTGATTTTGGTCTAAACCTTTACTCGTGTTTCCTTGCTTTGTGACAGCACGAGTGCGATTAGCGTTGCTAAGAACCCCATGCTTCACTCGAAGACCAAACACATTGATGTGCGCTTTCATTTTCTGTGAGACCACTATGAGAAGGGTGATATCGACCTCGCCATGTCGATACTCATCATCAGTTGGCTGATATTTTCACCAAGCCTTTGAACGAATCAACCTTAATCGGTTGAGGGGTGAGCTTGGTGTGTGTTTTCCTCTATTAGATGGGGAAAACATTTTGGATCTTGTATCATAAACTGACTATTTTTCGTTTTGTTTTTCTTTTGCATTTTCAGCATACGCTTTTACATTCTAAAATGTAACTATGCTCTGTTTAGTATGCTCTGATGCTTTATGTTGACGCTCGTAGCTATGCTCCTTCTGATCACTGATACATGTTGTGAGCTGAGCTATTTCGAATGGTGAACCTGCCTAATGGACTTAAACTTGCAAATGTTCACCATTGAGATATGCAACTAGCATGTGTAGGATGTGTTGAATTCACTCATGCTTTTCATATATGCAAGGTTGCTATGTCTCTAGTTCTGAGTCTGTCACTTGCTTGGTCTGTTAATATTCTGTCAATAAAATCTGAACCAAGTTTTTAAGTGAAACGAAAAGATCGAGATTGGGATTGCTTTGTCAACACGTCACAGTTTCGAGACTGTTTCTCATTGCACTTTGAGTTAAACTTGAGTTGTGTAGTGTATGACCGAAACTGTTTGCTTTAAGCTTCTGATTGCTTGTGCATAGGCTTCGCACAGTTGAAAAGTTAGGCAATGACAAGCTTTCAACCTCTCGCAATCACATGCTGAAAACTTGAACTTGTGTAATCTTAACCGCTGCAACTCCGATTAAAAATGAATTCACAAGTTTATGCTTCATTCGCTAGCATGATGGTTGAACTTTGCTAGGGGTAGTTCACCTTGTATACATGTTTAGCACTTGTCTGATTTCCTGTTCACATGTGTAGTGCTATTTTGATGCACTTTCATATTCGGTGATCAGTTTGAGCCTTCACTAGCTTGTATGCTTTCCAGTGAGTCATTGGAGCTACACTGTTTAGAGCATCTTTGCATTTTCTTGACTATATTCCTGAAGCTGCTAACTTGCATTTTGACTCATATGCATGTTGGAAGGGGGGGGAGAACTTCTCTTGTTGGCACTTTTGTTGGTGCATTTTTCTGAGGGGGAGAAAATTGCTTTCGGTTCCTTTTGCTTGATGGTGCATTTTCAACTAAGGGGGGGAATTTGGACAAATCATGCCTCCCATGTTCAAATAAGGGGGGAGAGGAATCAGTTGTGTGCACTATGCAAGGGGGAGTTTGCTCATGATAAATAGTTTGCTCATGATAAATTTTTGAAATTGCCAATTGGATCGGAGCGCGTTGCTAGTTGTGTTGAGCCCTTGCCTCTATCTTGAGGAACTAGCAGTCGCATCTTTACTTCAGTTGGCTTCAGTTGGTATCGAGCTTTTCAGTTGATGTCGAGCTTTCTGCTAGTTGTGTTGAGCCTCTGTGCCTCTGTCTTGAGGGACTAGCATTTTGCTTCGATTTGTGTTTTTCAATAGGTATCGAACCTTTTCTTGCTAGCGGTATTGAGCCTGTTCTACCTCTTCTTGAGGGCTAGCTTTGCTTTGCTTGGTCGCGTCGAGCCGTTGCCCATGTCTTTGGGGACCAAGTTGTCTTGCTCTTTCCACTTGACATTCTTCGACTTTGCTATGCTTTTGGGTCATTTGGTCGAGTTCTCTCTTCTCCTTCTTCCTCTTCTATTTCATTATGATTTGTGTGTGTGTAGTTGACAATGCACTCATCAAGGGGGAGATTGCGGATACATGGGTGTATGCCGAGTCTCGAGTGATGAGTGATTGTCAACGGGTTTGATCGCAGGTTCTTTGGCTTGTGTTGTGCAGGTGTCGAGCATGGAGACAGTGATCGAGGGCAAGGTGAAGGTCAAGTAGAGACGTGCCGTGCCGACGGACCGGGAGTGGTGAAGGGCGGATGTGAGGCTTGGACTGAGGGACCGGTGGCCTGAGGATCAGCTGTGGTGGCTGACAGCAGGACCTAGGATAGCGACGAGTGAAGACTTGGGGGGCATGGTGTTGCTCGGGTCGAGGACCTGGGGACACGTGTCGGTGGACAGGGTGCACGGGCGGTGCATCCCCTCTACAGCTTCGGTTTGGTGGTTGTAGAGCTAGAGAAAAACCATCGGGTGGACGGTTTCCAGGTTTGGGCCTCAAAACGTGGGCGTTGATGGTTTCCAAATTTGGGCCACAAAACTCGAGCTGAGGACGGTTTCCAGGTTTGGGCCTCAAACCTGGGTGCTGGCGGGTTTCCTGGTTTCGGCCCACAAAACCAGGGGATGGACTTGGTGGCTGGTTTCCCGGTTTGGGCCTCAAAACCGGGGGTGGACGTGAAGGCCTGGTTTCCCGTTTTCGGCCACAAAACGAGAGGAGGAGTCCGTGAAGAGGACGCAGAGACTGGCGGCACATGGCGGCAATCAGTGAGGTGTGCGTCGAGGCAATGCTACCAGTTATGCGGGCGTGGCCGTCGGATGCACCTACCATCAGAGTTGGTCCGGAATAACCCTAGGGTTTGCTGTTGCGTTCGCTCTGTAAGTAGTTAGGGGTAGAGTGGGAATTAGGAATAGTTAGAATTAGGATAAGTAGGGGGAGACACCCACCTCCCCATCTATCTCAGTCATTTGCTCTTTGCACTTAGGGTTTCTTGCTCTCCCAATTCCCTGCTGTAGCTAGCTGAGATCTGCAGAGAATCATACCTCTGTGTACAGGAGATTTTGAGGAAGTGAGGCCGTATCCTCACTGTTGTAGCGTGTGGTAGCCACACGGTTGCAAATCTGTGAGTGTGATTCGCATTTTGTTTGTGTTCTTCGCGGATTGCTTTTCTCCACGATTCTCACGTCGTTCGATCTCTTTGTTCGTTGCATCGTTTGCTATTTCGTTTGAACAGAGATGTTCTAGATCGTGAGGCACTTCTTTCCACCGAAGGAATTCACCTCTAACCTCACAACCTAGTAGATCGATCGAGTATTCATTTCAGGTCAAGTTTTTCTCTTCCTTCCCCCGATCTTCTTCGATTCATTGATTGGAGATAGGTTCGAGCATGATCTCCTAGAGATAGCTCACTATCCTCTTTGTGACTCCTCTCTCAAGTTTGATCCCTAGAGGATCTATTTTGGTGAGATCGAGCGAAATTGGTGAACAAACAGTGGAAAACTCGGGGAGACCGGACGCTTGCTCGAGTTGATTGGACGCGTCCGGTGGTTTGAATGCCACGTGTATGAAATCTCAGTAGTCGACCGGACGCTCTCCTTGATCGCCGACCGGACGCACAGGTTCTACTGTTCATCGAGTTTGTTTTCTGCTAACCGGACGCACTGCTCTCGACGGACGCTCCTCGTCTGTGAGTCCGGTCAGAAACAGTAAGGTTCCTGAGAGGATTTTTTGGGACCGGACGCGTCCGGTGCACCTTGACCGGACGCAGGCAGAGTCCGGTCAGTTCTGTCCTGTGCTGATTCGTCTGCGGTTCGCTCGTCCGTTGTTGGCTTTGCATTCCGACTTTTGCGTTGGGTTTCTAAGAGTCGTATAGTGTCTCGCTGTGCTTCTTGGAAGCATCCACCCTACATCTAGGGTCGTGGACACTTAACAAGCTCTAGGTTATGCTCTTGAGATTGGTTATTGGGACAGTAGTTTGAAGTTTCTGAAAGGAATTTTTTAAAGCTCCCATTCACCCCCCCCCCCTCTGGTCACTTTCTGGTAGCACTTTCGGTCCTTCAGCAAGGGTTTGGAGATGGAGATTGCCAATGTGAAGCATGACAAGATGCAAACCGAGGAAGAAAAAACATACCTTCGGACTCTTGTCATGGGTGTCATGTAATGAGCCGCAGCTTGGGATGATGATCGCGCAGTTAAAGCGTGCGCTGGAGGTCCTAGTGTTGGTTTTGCTCCGGGTGGTGATATCTCTTCTTTGCGAAGATTGGGGAGTCAAGTGGTCTGACCCATGTGAGAAGCCTAACTCCAACATTATTCCCAAGCTTACCAAGCTTCCACCCAAAGAACCTCCTAAGCCTAACACCAAGGACGGAGTGTTTGAGGAACCTCCGAGAGCTCCACCCAAGAACCAAGTGTGGCATCCCAAACCTAACCACCTGAAGAACAAGCTGGACAAAATGCCACCTATCCAGGAGGAGCTTATGCCACAGAAGGGCAAAGTGATCCAAACCCACAACCATGAGTACCAACAACCCCCTATGAGAGCGGTGAGATACCATTGTGAGCACTGTGGGAGAGATGGACACTTGAGGGAGTTCTGCTTTAGGCGCAAGGGAGAGGAGCGCCGTTCCAGGGAGATGAACAATGCAGACATGTACCATCCATTTCATGATGTTCATGTGCCAAATGTTCAGAGGAGAGCTCCGAGGAGAGCTGCTAGGCCTAAAGGTGCAGCACCTCAAGGTCCTAGGTGTCAGAGAGGTGTTGCCCGACGGGGTCCTGATTGCAGGATACGGACCCCGTGGTGGAGGCTTTGTTGAACGTTTTCCCTCCACCGTGTTTTGAGTATCGCGATGGACGCTCTTTCCTTAGCGGACCACGTTTTCCTGTGCGTGGTGATCGCTTTCCCCATAGGCGTGCTAGGGATGGTTTTTACACTAACCGTTCTTTTGAGCAGCCGGCCCAACACTGGTACTCTTCCTACTTCACTAACCCCAGTGTTGGACCGTATGCTCACCCTATGTCTTTTTATTGATGTAGGTAAAACGATTGGAGGACGTTTGGTTGGTGGATTCTGGTTGCTCGAGGCACATGACCGGAAACGCCAAGTGGTTCTCCAGTCTTAGTCCAGTCGCCGGAAAGGACTTTATCACCTTCGGCGACAATAGCAAAGGTAGGTGTTGTCTCGTGGGTCGGTGCGAGTTAATGAGCACTTTGTGTTGCGCGATGTTGCTCTTGTTTCTAACTTGCATTTTAACCTTCTTTCTGTTTCACAACTCTTTGATGATGACTATGAGATTTATTTTAAACCGAATCTCAGTCGTATTTTGGATCCTCGGGGCAATCTTGTGTGTTTGATTTCGCCCTTTGGAAAAGTCTTTCGTGCGAATTTCTCGGAGTCTTTTGGCATTTCTCATTGTCTTGTGGCTAGACCTTCCTCCTCTAACCTTTGGAAGTGTCATAGGAGACTGGGACATTTGAGCTTCGACTTGCTTGCAAGACTCAGCTCACTTGGCCTAATCCGAGGATTGCCCAAGTTATCCATGGAGAAGGATCTTGTTTGCCAATCATGTAGACATGGGAAGATGGTTGCCGCTCCCCACCATCTAGTGACTCAGGTCAAGACACAGCGCCCTGGAGAGCTTTTGCACATGGATCTTGTTGGTCCGGCTCGGGTGAGCTCGGTTGGGGGGAAGTGATATGTGCTTGTTGTTGTTGACGACTTTTGAGATATTCGTGGGTCTTCTTTTTAGCTGATAAGACTGAGACTTTCTCCTTTGCTCGAAATCTGATTTTGCGTCTTCAGAACAAGTTCCCTTTGAACTCGATGCGAGCTATTAGGAGTGATAATGGTTCCGATTTCAAGAATTCGGACTTTAAGAAGTTTTGTAACTCGTTGGGTTTGGAGCATCAGTTTTCTTCCCCCTACACACTGCCACAGAATGGTGTTGTAGAGAGGAAGAATCGGACCCTTGTAGAGATGGCCAGGACGATGCTCGATGAACATAGGACTCCTAGGCGATATTGGGCCGAGGCTATGAACACTGCATGCTATATTTCCAATCGCATTTTTCTCCGAGCTTTCTTAAAAAAGACTTCTTATGAGTTGCGGTTTGGAAGACTACCCAACGTGAGTTATTTTATAGTTTTTGGTTGCCACTGTTTTATACTTAAGAAAGGCAACTTGGACAAATTTGAGTCTCGTTCTTCTGACGGTGTATTTTTGGGTTATGGCACTCACACTCGATCCTATCGTGTACTTAACCTTGATACTAACCGAGTCATGGAGACATCCGATGTCACCTTCGACGTGAAGGACCGAGAATGCTACCAGAAAGCGACCAGAGGGGGGGGGTGAATGGGAGCTCCAAATTTTTCTTCTGGAAACTCGTTGCAACTGTCCCAAAATCAACCCCAAGAGAAAAACCTTAGAGCATGCTAGTATCCACGACCCTAGATGTAGGGTGGATGCTTCAAAGAAGCACAGCGGGACACTACACAACTCTAGAAACCCAACACAAAAGACAGAAACCAAATCCGACAACGAATGAATGAACCGCGAACGAAACAGCGCAAAACAGTCACGACCGGACTCTGGTGAGCGTCCGGTCACACAAAAACCGATCTGGGACCTTACTGTTTCTGAACGGACTCACAGTGAGAGCGTCCGGTCTCAACCAGCCTAGCGTCCGGTTGTCTGAAAAACCCTGATGAACAGTAATGACTGAGCGTCCGGTCAGTGATCAACAGATGCGTCCGGTCAACACACAGAAAAGAGCTGCGAAGAACATTCAACGACCGGACTCTGACCGTGCTTCCGGTTAGCCCGAATCAAGCGTCCGGTCACCCCGATAGTGTACTGTTCATCTACCGATTTGATCCAGACTCTCCCAAAACGAAACCTCTAGGGTTCAAACTTGGAGAGATGAGTCACAAGGAGGATAGTGAGCTATCTCTAAGAGATCATGGCTCGAACCTATCTCCAAATCGATGAATCGAAGAAAATCGGGGGAAGGGAGAAAAGCTTCACCCGAAAATAAATCGATCGATCTCCTAGACCGTGAGGTTAGAGGTGAATTCCTTCGGTGGAAAGAAGTGCCTCACGATCTAGAACAACTTGGTTCAAATGGATTTGCAAAAGATGAACCGGGCAAAGGGATCAAGCGACGGGAAAACGTGGAGAAAAGGATTCCGCGAAGAACACGAACAAAACGCGAATCACACCACAAAATTGCAACCGTGTGGCTACCACACGCTACAACAGTGAGGTTACGGCCTCACTTCCTCAAAATCTAATGAACACAGAGGTATTGTCTCTTCTCTGTGGATCTCAGGTTCGCTACAGCAGGGGATGTGGGAGAGCAGAAAACCCTAGAAAGAGCAAATGACAGGGATGACTAACTGAGATGGATGGGGAGGTGGGTGTCTCCCCTATTTATCCTAATTCTAACCTATTCCTAATTCCCACTCTACCCCTAACTACTTACAGAGCGAACCTGCTAAACCCTAAGGTTATTCTGGACCAACTCGGTGGTAACACTAGCAGCCAAGACCACGTAATCGGCAGAGTTGCAAATATCCCAGATAGAAGCACCCAAACTCTGCAGATAGGCCGACATGCGTATCTTCCATACGCATAGTTCGTCCCATCGAAAAATGGCGGTTTCCCCACGCCGCATCCATGTCGCCTTCTGTGGATCTGGAACCGGCTAAGGTGGAAGATCCTTAACCTGCTCCGATACCAATTAAAGGACCGAAAGTGCTACCAGAAAAGCGACCAGAGGGGGGTGAATGGGAGCTCCAAATTTTCCGTTCAGAAACTTGTTGCCTCTGTCCCAAGAATCAACCCCAAGAGCAAACCTAGAGCTTGCAAGTGTCCACGACCCTAGATGTAGGGTGGATGCTTCTGAGAAGCACAGCGGGACACTATACAACCTAGAAACCTAACGCAAAAGACGGAAACCAAATTCGTCAATGAACGAACAAAACGCGGACGAGACTGCGCAAAACAAACTGACCGGAGTCTGATGAGCGTCCGGTTGTACCACCGGACGCGTCCGGTCAACCAAAATCCAGTTTTGGACCTTACTGTTTCTGACCGGACTCAGTGACACTGTGAGTCCGGTCGTTGGCTTGAGCGTCCGGTCACTTCTGACAAACACCGTGAACAGTAGAAGAGGCGAGTCCGGTCAAGATGCGAAATAGAATAGTGAAATGTTCATCGACCGGACTCACTCTCTGGTGTCCGTCAGGTTCGAGCTGAGCGTCCGGTCACCCCGAAACTGAGCAGTTTGTCCACCGATCTCACTCAATCTCACCCAAAACGAATCCTCTAGGGATCAAATTTGGTGAGATGAGTCACAAGGAGGATAGTGACCTATGTCTAAGAGATCATGGCTCGAACCTATCTCCAAATCGATGAATCGAAGAAAATTGGGGGAAGGGAGAAAATCTTGACCCGAAACTAAAATCGATCGATCTCCTAGACCGTGAGGTTAGAGGTGAATTCCTTCGGTGGAAAGAAGTGCCTCACGATCTAGAACAACTTGGTTCAAACGGATTTGCAAAAGATGAACCGAGCAAAGAGATCAAGCGACGGGAAAAACGTGGAGAAAAGGATTGAGCGAAGAACACGAACGAAAACGCGATTCACAACCACGAAATTGCAACCGTGTGGCTACCACACGCTACAACAGTGAGGTTACGGCCTCACTTCCTCAAAATCTCATGAAACACAGAGGTATTGTTCTATTCTCTGTGGATCTCAGGTTCGCTACAGCAGGGGATGTGGGAGAGCAAAAACCCTAGAAGCAAAGAGCAAATGAACAGGGATGACTATGAGATGGATATGGAGGTGGGTGTCTCCCTATTTATCCTAATTCTAACCTATTCCTAATTCCCACTCTACCCTAACTACTTACAGAGCGAACCAGCTAAACCCTAAGGTTATTCTGGACCAACTCGGGTAGGTGTATCCGACGGCCATGCTCGCACAACTCGTAGCGTTGCCTCGACGCAACCTCCCGATTGCCGCCACGTGCCGCCCTCGCTCTGCGCCCCCGGTTTTGTGGCCCAAACCGGGAAACCAGCCTTTTCAGCCAACCCCCGGTTTTGAGGCCCAAACCGGGAAACCAGCCCACCAGCATCTGAGTTTTGAGGCCAAACTCAGCAAACCCTCAGCGCCCAGGTTTTGAGGCCCAAACCTGGAAACCGTCCTCAGCCCGAGTTTTGTGGCCAAACTCGGAAACCATCCGTACCAGGTTTTGAGGCCCAAACCTAGAAAACCGTCCACCGATGGTTTTTCCCTGGCTCTACCACCAAACCGACGTCGTAGATGGGATGCACCTCCCGTGCACCCCGTCCACCGACACATGTCCCCAAGTCCACGACTCAGGCAACACATGACCGCAAGTCTTCGCTTGTAGCTGCACAGGCTGCCAGCCACCACAGCTGATCCTCGGGCCTCGGTCCCTCAGTCCAAGCCTCACGTCCGCCCTTCGCCACTCCCGGTCCATCGGCACGACACGTCTCTACTTGACCTTCACCTCGCCTTCGATCACTATATCCGTGCTCGACACTGCACAACACAAGGCAAAGAACATGCGCACACATCCTAGTTGACAATCACTCATCACTCAGAGACCCGGCATACACCCATGTATCCGCAATCTCCCCCTTGATGAGTGCATTGTCAACTACCAACACAAATCATAAAGAAAAAGAAGAAGGGAAGAAAGAGAAGAGAGAACTCAACCAAATGACCCAAAAGCATAGCAAAGCCGAAGAAGGTCAAGTGGAAAGAGCGAAAGAACTTGGTCCCCAAAGACATGGGCAACGGCTCGACGCAACCAAGCAAAGCAAAGCTAGCCCTCAAGAAGAGGTAGAACAGGGTCAACACCGCTAGCAAAAACCAATCGAAAATATCGAAAAAGCAAAAAGCTAGTCCCTCAAGATAGGAGGGCACAGGGCTCACACAACTAGCAAAAGAAAGCGCGATACCGACTGTTACCAAAAAGAGTTCGACACCAATTGAAAATCTGAAAAGCAAATGCTAGTCCCTCAAGAAAGAGGCTAAGGCTCAACGAACTAGCAACCGCTCCAACCAATTGAAAATGTCAAAGACTCAACCGGAAACAAACTTCCCCTCGAATAGTGCAAACAACAGGAAGGCTCCCCTTAGCTGAAAGGAGGGTAATGATTTGCAATTCTCCCCCTTAGTTGAAAATGCACTTATCAAGAAATAAGGCTCCCCCTCAGAAAATGCACCAACAAAAAGTGCCAACAGAGAGGTTCTCCCTCTTCCAAAATGCATATGAGTCAAAATGCAAGTTAGGAGCTTCAAGAGTATACTCAAAAGAGTGCAAAGATGCTCTCAGAGTTCTGATCCGATGACTCAGAAAAATGCACAGAATGCTAGCAAAGGCTCAAACTGATCACTAAGTCTGAAATAAGAGCAAAAGAGCAGTTTGTAGCCGAAAAGGTATTCACCATCAAAATAGCACAGACATGTATAGACAGGAAGTCAAACAAGTGCTAAGCATGTATACAAGGTGAACTACCCCTAGCATAGTTCAAACATCATGCTGATATCAATTTAGGCATATACTTGTGATTTCAGATTTTAATCGGAGTTGCAGCGGTGAAATACACAAGTTCAAAAACAGCATGTGACTGCGAGAGGTTGAATGCTTGTTATTGCCTAACTTTCCAACTGTGCGAAGCCTATGCATAAGCAATCAGAAGCTTAAAGCAACAGTTTCGGTCATACACTACACAGCTCAAGTTTAACTCAAAGTGCAATGAGAAACAGTCTCGAAACTGTGAGGTGTTAACAAGCAAACCCATCTCGATCTTTCCAATTCACTTAACTTGGTTCAGATTTTAAACAGAATATGACATACCAAGCAAGTGAATGACTCAACACTAGAGACATAGCAACCTAGCATATATGAAAAGCACATGTGACTTCAACACATCCTACACATGCTAGTTGCATATCTCAATGGTGAACATTTTCAAGTTTTAAGTTCATTATCAAATTCACCATTCAAAAATAGCTCAGCTCATAGTATGCACTAGTGATCAGAAGGAGCATAAGCTACAGCATCAACATAAAGCATCAGAGTAAAAACTACACAGAGCATAGTTACATTCTTCAGATTATACACATGAAGCTCAGAATGTAAAAGCGTATGCTGAAATGCAAAAGATGCACGAAGAAATCAAAAAGAAGCAAAAAACAACTGAAAACAAAAAGTCAATGTATCATACAAATCCAAAGTGTTTCCCCCATCTAAAAGGGGAAACACACACCAAGCTCACCTCTCAACCGATTAAAGGTTGATTGGTCCAAAGGCTTGGTAAAAATATCAGCAAGCTGATGATGGTATCGACATGGCGAAGGTCGATATCACCCTTCTCATAGGGTCTCGCAGAAAATGAAAGCGCACATCAATGTGTTTGGTCTTCGAGTGCAGCACGGGGTTCTTAGCAACGCTAATCGCACTCGTGCTGTCATAAAGCAATGGAACACGAGAAAAACTCAGACCAAAATCACGCAAAGTGGCCATCATCCAGAGTACTGGGAACAGCAGCTAGCCGCAGCACAAATACTCAGCCTCCATGGTAGACTGGGCGACGCTAGACTGCTTGCGAGAGGACCACGAAACAAAGAAGAACCAATAAACTGACAAGTCCCAGAAGTGGACTTGCAATCAATACAACAACCAGCAAAATTGGCATCGGAATAACCGCAAAGGGAAGGGTGGAGGAAGCAGAATACCAAATCCCAAATTCTGGAGAGAAGGATAAGTACCTCATAATGCGCTTGACCGCCTGACGGTGAGAAGTGCGCGGCGAAGATTGAAATCGCGCGCAAAGACACACCGCGAACTGGATGTCCGGGTGTGTCGCCGTCAGGTACAGCAGCGACCCGATCATACTCCGGTACTCCTTCTGGTCCACTGCTTCTCCCTCCTTGTCCGCATCCAGGGCCGTCGTGGTTGCCATGGGTGTTGGAAGAGGCATGGCCTCACACATGTCGAACTTCTTTAGGATATCTCTGGTGTACTTGCCCTGGTGCACAAACGTTCCTTCCCGGGTTTGCTTGATTTGCAACCCGAGGAAAACGTCAACTCGCCCATCATGCTCATCTCGAACTCCCTGCTCATAATGTCTGCAAACTTGGCAACCAAAGCGTGAGAAGAACCACCGAAAATGATATCATCCACGTAAATTTGGACCAAGAGAGTATCAGTGCCTTGCTTGAGGAGAAAGAGCGTTTTATCTACACATCCCATTTTAAAACCCTTAGCAAGCAAAAAGGTTTTCAACCTATCATACCAGGCTCTAGGGGCTTGTTTCAAACCATACAAGCTTTGTGAAGTTTAAAGACATGGTTTGGAAAATTGGGATTTTCGAAACCGGGGGGTTGTCTAACATACACCTCCTCTTCTATGTAGTCGTTTAAGAAGACACTCTTGACATCCATTTGAAAAAGTTTGAAACCTTTGGATGCAGCAAAAGCCAAGAGTATCCTAATAGCCTCCAAACGTGCTACAGGAGCAAATGTCTCCTCATAGTCTATCCCCTCATTATGACTATATCTCTGGGCTATGAGTCTTGCCTTGTTTTCTCACAACATGGCCATCTTCTCCCTGTGTTTTTGAAAACCCATTTTGTCCCAATTGGATGACACTCAGAAGGTGGAGACACTAGAACCCAACCCGATTTCTCTCAAAGTTCTCAAGCTCCTCATGCATGGCATTGACCCAATCCGGATCCATCAAAGCGTGTCCAACATCCCGGGGTTCAAAATCAGCAACAAAAGCAGAATGAGCAAAGTGAGAGATTTGCCTTGACCGGGTGACGCGTTCGTCGATGCTGCCGATCATCTGCTGAGGCGAGTGCTGACGCTGAAGTGTCGTGGTGCCCTCCCTTGCCGAAGTGGCCTCCCCCTCAACAGCAGTTGGTGCCTCCCCGGGTACAAAGGGTACCGCTCGGGTGTTGGATCCCACGGCCCCAGGAAGACGATGTGTCGAGGCCGTGAATGGTCGTAGAGGCCGCTCTTTGCGGCACAGCAGGCGGAGGAGGTGCTGGGTCATCTATCCCTTCAGCACCTTCTTCTTCATCATCGAAAAGAGGTTCGCCAACCTCATGATCACCTGCACGCTCAAAACGAGAAGAAGGACAAACCATGGTCTCGTCGAAGGTGACATCGAATGTCTCCATGACTCGGTTAGTGTCAAGGTTAAGTACACGATAAGCACGAGTATGAGTGCCATAACCCAAAAACACACCGTCAGAAGAACGAGACTCAAACTTGTCCAAGTTGCCCTTTTTGAGTATAAAACAATGGCAACCAAAAACTCGAAAATAACTCACCTTGGGTAGTTTTCCAAAACACAACTCATAAGAGGTCTTTTTCAAGAAAGCTCGAAGAAATTGCGATTGGAAATATAGCATGCCGTGTTCATAGCTTTGGCCCAATATCGCCTAGGAGTCCTATGCTCATCGAGCATCGTCCTGGCCATCTGTACATGGGTCCGATTCTTCCTCTCTACAACACCATTCTAAGGCGTGTGTAGGGGGAAGAAAACTGATTCTCTAACCCAAAAGAGTCACAAAACTTCTCAAAATCTGAATTCTTGAATTCGGAACCATTATCACTCTGAATTGCTCACATAGAGTTCAAAGGAACTCATTCTGAAGACACAAAATCAGATTGCGAGCAAAAGAGAGTCTCGGTTTTCTCAGCTAAAAAGGAAACCCACGAATATCTCAAAAATCGTCGACAACAACAAGCACATACCACTTCCCCCCAACCGAGCTCACCCGAGCCAGACCAACAAGGTCCATGTGTAAAAGCTCTCCAGGGCGCTTAGTCATGACCTGAGTCACTGGATGGTGGGGAGCGGCTACCATCTTCCATGTCTACAAGAATGGCAAACAAGATCCTTCTCCATGGATAACTTGGGCAATCCTCGGATTAAGCCAAGTGAACTAAGTCTTGCAAGCAAGTCAAAGCTCAGGTGACCTAGTCTCCTATGCCACTTCCAAAGATTAGAGGAGGAAGGTCCAGCCAAAAGACAACGAGAAATTCCAAACGACTCCGAGAAATCGGCACGAAAGACTTTTCAAAGGGTGAAATCACACATACAAGATTGCCCTGAGGATCCAAAATGCGACTGAGATTCGGTTTAAAATGAATCTCATAGTCATCATCAAAAAGTTGCAAAACGGAGAGAAGGTTAAAATGCAAGTTAGAAACAAGAGCAACATCGCGCAACACAAAGTGCTCATTAACTCGCACAGACCCACGAGACAGCACCTTTCCTTTGCTGTTGTCGCCAAAGGTGATATACTCCTTTCCGGCGACCGGACTAAGACTGGAGAACCACTTGGCCTTTCCGGTCATGTGCCTCGAACACCCAGAATCCACCAACCAAATGTTCTCCAATCGTTTTACCTACATCAATAAAAAGACATAGGGTGAGCATACGGTCCAACACTGGGGTTAGTGAAGTAGGAAGAATACCAGTGTTGGGCCGGCTGCTCAAAAGAACGGTCAGTGAAAAAACCATTCCTAGCACACCTACAAAGGAAGCGATCACCATGTTTAGAAGAACGTGGTCCGCTGGGAAGGAGCGCTCACCGCGATATCAAAACGGGTGGGGGAAAGCGCTCAACTACAAAACCACCACCACCGCCACGGGGTCCATGGCCTACAACACAGGCTCCCGCCGGGCACGCTCTCTACGAGGCCTACGCCTAGGGACTTGAGGCTCAACACCTCTAGGCCTAGCGTCTCTCCTTGGAGCTCTCTGCTGCCTAGGCCTGGGAACTTGAGGTTCTGGACCTCTGGGCCTAGCAACACGTCTCGGTGCTCTCCTCTGAACATTTGGCGCATGTACATCATGGAAAGGATGGTACATGTCCGGGTTGTTCATCTCCTTAGCACGACGCGCCTCTCTCTTGCGCCTAAAGCAGAACTCGCTCAAGTGTCCATCTCTCCCACAGTGCTCACAGTGGTACCTCACCGCTCTCAAAGGGGGTTGTTGGTACTCACGGTTGTGGGTGTGGATCACCTTGCCCTTCTGTGGCAACAGCTCCTCGCGAATAGGTGGCATCGTATCAAGCTTGTTTTTCAGGTGGTTGGGTTTGGGATGCCACACTTGGTTCTTGGGTGGAGCTCTCGGAGGTTCCTCAAACACCCCATCCTTGGTGTTAGGCTTGAGAGGCTCTTTGGGTGGAAGCTTGGTAAGTTTAGGAGTAGTGGTGGAGTTGGGCTTCTCACTCGGGTTCAAACCACTCGACTCTCCAATCTTCCCAAAAGCAGAAAGATCAACACCCTGAGCAAAGCCTACACCGGGACCTCCAGTAGCTCGCTTGAATTGGGAAATCATCATCCCGAGCTGTGGCTCACCACAAGACACCCATGACAAGATGGTCCGAAGGTATGTGTTTTCCTCCTCGGTTGCATCTTGTCATGCTTCACTTCACGTTAGCAATCTCCATCTCCAAACCCTCACACAAAGCGCACCTAGTCACACAAGTGCTACCCGAGCTGGCCTCCTCAAGAGACACAATCTTGGCATTTCTCTTCTCTGCCAACTCGTTGCAAGACAGGACAAGTCTTGCAAGCACCCAACAGCATGGGCCTAGCACGGAGCTCATCCACCTCTCCCTACCAACGCAACATACTTACTTCTCAAAGTGAGAAGATCAGTCATGTGCGTGGTGCACGCCTCGCACTCCTCATCTGTGACAACTACGGTGGACTTGACAGAATCAAGTTCCTTCACCGTATCCTCCCACTTCTGCCTAAACTCCTTGCGCTCTCTAGCGGCTTGCCTAAGCAACTTATCTTGACTAAGGAGCGCGGCAGTAAGTTTCTCGACCTCAGCGGAAAGCTCATCGTGGGTCAGAGATACCTGGGAGGTGTTGTCATCGTCGTCGTTCCGAGGGGAGTTCACCAGCTCGCCGTCGACCTCCTTGCCGAGGGCTATGGTGCAGAGGCTGTCGTCATCGGCGAAGAAGCAGAGGCCGTTCAGCTTGTCCTCGATCCTCTTCTTCTTCTCGGACTCGTCGTCGCTTGAGCAAGCAGAGTCGTCATCCGAGCCGTCGACGTCGCTGAGCGTGCCGAAGAACGCACGCTGCTCAGCTTGGGCCTTCTCCAAGTACTTCTTCTTGATGTACTCCTTGTCGAAGCCGCCCCTCCGCTTGTGCCTCGCGGGACGTACTTTCTCCTTGCGTTTGCCGGAGTCATACTGGTGCCCATGATCGCCCTTCCCAGATGAATGCTTCTTCTTGGGGCAGTTGGCGATGAAGTGATCGGGGTCGCCGCACTCGTAGCATCCTGAGCGTCCTCCTCCGCGGCGACGGTTCATGCGGTTGTTGTGAAACCGCGAGAACCGGTTGGCGAGCATTGCCAACTTGTCATCCCCCAAAGACTCCAGCTGGTCCTCTGTGACAGAAAAGAGAGACGAAAGAGCAAAGCCTCCAGAGGGGTTAGAAGAGCCTGAAACCAAAGCCATAGTCGGGCCAGAAGGATTCTCATAAGAAGCCCTCGCCATGGCATCAATCTCACTGGACTTGAGCTTACTAAAGAGATCGTCGCACGTGAGGGTCTCAAAGTTAGGTGATTCGATGATCGCCTGAACTTTGGAATCTCACACCGACCGATCAAGGGTATGCAAAAGCTTGAGAGCCCTCTCATGATCGTCGAAAGGCAACAGCTCCTTGTTAGCCCTCATCCTGTTGACAATTACCTGAAAGCGAGCGAATAAACTTTCTATGCTCTCGCCAGGCATATGTCGAAAGTTCTCATACTATCGCTTGAATGACTCGTAGAGACGGATTTTGACTTGAGAGGTTCCCTCAGGGAAACGCATGAGGGTAGCCCAAATCTCCTGAGCCGTATCGAGGTGAGAAACGCGATCAAACTCACTCATGCTCAAGCATGAGAAAAGAGCATTACGTGCTTGGCTATTGGCATCATGCTCATCGATCTGAAGCTGAGAGACACGAGCAGCCAAAACCACGTAATCAGCAGAGTTGCAAATATCCCAGATGGAAGCACCCAAACTCTGCAGATAGGCCGACATGCGTATCTTCCAATACGCATAGTTCGTCCCATCGAAAAACGGTGGTTTGCCCATGCCGCGATCCATGTCACCTTCTGTGGATCTGGAAACGGCTAAGGTGGAAGATCCTTAACCCGCTCCGATACCAATTGAAGGACCGAGAATGCTACCAGAAAGCGACCAGAGGGGGGGGGGTGAATGGGAGCTTCAAAATTCCTTTCGAAAACTTGTTGCCACTGTCCCGTAAATCAACCCCAAAGGCAAACCCTTAGAGCTTGCTAGTGTCCACGACCCTAGATGTTGGGTGGATGCTTCCAAGAAGCACAGCGGGACACTACACAACTCTAGAAACTCAACGCAAAAGACGGAAATCGAATCCGACCAAGAACGAGCCAACCGCGAACGAAAACGCGCTGAGACAGCACTGACCGGACTCACCCTGCGTCCGGTCAACAAGCACCGGACGCGTCTAGTCAGGCAAAGTCCAGTTTCAGACCTCTCTGAGTTGGACCAGACTCATCAGAGTCGAGCGTCCGGTTAGTACTCAGAGCGTCCGGTCAAACCGTGAATTGTAGACGAGAAGCGTCCGGTCGTGCACAGGAACCAGCGTCTGGTCGTGAGCGTCCGGTCAAATAGCGAGAGTCACAGTAAGAATGTTCAAATGACCGGACTCACTGACCTAGCGTCCAGTTAGTACGCACCGAGCGTCCGGTCACCCCGCAGTAGCATAGTTCGTCCACCGATTCCACTCGATCTCACCCAAAACAAATCCTCTAGGGATCAAACTTGGTGAGTGGAGTCACAAGGAGGATAGTGAGCTATCTCTAAGAGATCATGGCTCGAACTTATCTCCAAATCGATGAATCGAAGAACTTCGGGGGAAGGGAGAAAAACTTGACACGAAACAAAAATCGACCGATCTCCTAGACCGTGAGGTTAGAGGTGAATTCCTTCGGTCGAAAGAAGTGCCTCATGATCTAGAACAACTTGGTTCAAACGGTTTTGCAAAACATGAACCGAGCAAAGAGATCAAGCGATGGGAAAATCGTGGGGGAAAAGGATTCCGCGAAGAACACGAACGAAACGCGAATCACAACCACGAATTACAACCGTGTGACTACCACACGCTACAAAGTGAGGTTACGGCCTCACTTCCTCAAAATCTCATGAACACAGAGGTATTGTTCTCTTCTCTGTGGATCTCAGCTAGCTACAGCAGGGGATTGGGAGAGCAGGAAACCCTAGAAGCCAAGAGCAAATGACAGGATGACTAACTGAGATGGATGGGGAGGTGGGTGTCTCCCCCTATTTATCCTAATTCTAACCTATTCCTAATTCCCCTCTACCCCTCTACCCCTAACTACTTACAGAGCGAACCAGCTAAACCCTAGGGTTATTCTGGACCAACTCGGTGTAGGTGTATCCGATGGCCACGTCCACACAACTCGTAGCGTTGCCTCGATGCAACCTCCCGATTGTCGCCACGTGCCTCCCTCGCTCTGCACCCCCGGTTTTGTGGCCCAAACCGGGAAACCAGCCTTTTCCAGCCAACCCCCGGTTTTGAGGCCCAAACCGGGAAACCAGCTCACCAGCTTCTGAGTTTTGAGGCCAAACTCAGCAAACCCTCAGCGCCCAGGTTTTGAGGCCCAAACCTGGAAACCGTCCTCAGCCCGAGTTTTGTTGCCAAACTCGGAAACCATCCGCACCCAGGTTTTGAGGCCCAAACCTGGAAACCGTCCACCCGATGGTTTTTCCCTGGCTCTACCACCCCAACCGACGTCGTAGATAGGTTGCACCTCCCGTGCACCCCGTCCACCAACACGTGTCCCCAAGTCCACGACTCAGGCAACACATGACCGCACTTCTTCACTTGTTGTCGTCACAGGCTGCCAGCCACCACAGCTGATCCTCAGGCCTCTGGTCCCTCAGTCCAAGCCTCACGTCCGCCCTTCGCCACTCCCGGTCCATCGGCACGGCACATCTCTACTTGACCTTCACCTCGCCTTTGATCACTGTATCCATGCTGGACACCTGCACAACACAAGCCAAAGAACATGCACATCATCTCAGTTGACAATCACTCATCACTCAGAGACTCGACATACACCCATGTATCCACAGATGTAACACTTACAAGAAGAATCACATCCGCTGAGGCGCACCTTGGAGAGATTCCCGACAGGCCGGGACTCCTCCATGGAACTCCTCACTCCCTTCCCTCTCTTCTAACACTAAAGCTACTAAGTAGGCTTTCTCTCCTTGGATGTATACAAATGAAGAGCTCTAGGGGGTATTTATAGCTTGGAGGTGGAGTAGCGGCTACTCCGGTGCCACGTCAGCGATCCGTGTGCTCTCCTTCCTGGGCCATTGGATCAAACCGCCATAGCAACCGCCATGGATGGATGGCCTTGATTTCTTCACGTGTGAAACATGTGCAAACAACCGACATTGGATGGGGTTCACCCTGGGGTCGGCCGACCCCAGCCAATGACAGGTGGGCCCACCACTTTGCTTCTAGAAGGTGCTGACATCACCAGGCTGAATAGTGTAGCCAGGGTCCACCAAGGGGGGTCGGCCGACCCCCTATGACAGGGCTGGCCCACTGTTTTGTCTCCCCTAGTGTCCCCACATGTCATGGAGCATGGTGTCATATGTTGGTTGCATTTGCTTTCTCGTGTGGTTCCATGGATCCATGTGCTTCTCATCTTTCACCGTTGAATGCAAACACATGTTTGATCTGATGGGGAAAGTAGCATGGTGAAGCTTCACTTGGATAGTGCCACGTCACCAATCCCGAGGAGCTCCCATGGTGGGGTTGGCCGACCCCACCATGGGTTGGTCTAGGTGTCCATTTCCTTCTTATTTTGTTATACCTGCAAATCAAATACTAAGAGTACAAGTGCAACTTATTAGTGATAAATATGCTCATGATATGCTATACTTCCTGGAAACCGAGGCCTGTTGACGGTATTTTGATAAGGTAAAACATGCTATAACTTCCGTCAACACCGGTGATCCCCGGATGTTCACCTCACTAGAAGAGAATGTCGATGACCAAGAAAAGATTACATTTGGTGACAACTCAAAGGGCAATGTCAAGGGATTGGGCAAGGTGGCAATATCAAATGATCATACCATCTCCAATGTGCTTCTTGTTGCATCGTTGAGCTTCAACTTGCTATCCGTTGGGCAACTTTCAATGTTTGTTCACCGACAAAGAAGTGGTTGTGACCAAGAAAGTGTTAGGAATAAAGGCAATTTCCATGTCATTTTAATTCCGTAAATTAACATTATGATGACGACATAATAGAGATAATATAGCAGTGATTTCATAATATCACATATGACCATAGCCGTATGGTACATATGTGAAACAAGCAAGTGAATCATATATAGTATGATAAAACATAATAAATCATCTACTGTAGAAAAGTATGTTAAACAACGTAACATGCTTACTGAAACATATATGCAGCAACTACTGAAACAACAAAACAGAGCTACTGAAACATTCAGGAAATATGTAACAGACAGTAACCCAGGATATATAACAGACAGCAGTACTGCAAAACTTATGAAACAATAGAATACAACTACTGCAACATATTCAACAGTACTACTGAAACAAAATGACGGAACAAAATTCAGAATCATGAAAAACAAAGAGAAGATGAACAGTTCATACCCGCCCATCCTTAGCGCAGATCCAGATCCTTGTCCAACTTTCTTGGTCATGACGCAGTAGATGGAGATGAAGACCAATCACCGGGAAGAAGAAAGACCAATCACCGGGAAGAAGATGAACAACAACAACTTCGCCGGGAAGAAGACCAACAGAAGCTACTTCACCGGGAAGAAGACCGACGGTGATCCTCCTGAAGAAGAACAGAGGCGAAGATCGTTCGGGCAGTCGCGTAGTCGCTCCCCAAAAACCTAATTGCTGATCCCCCGTGCAAGGTCTCGATCGACACTGGCTTCGGAGGCACCTGCCCTCTCGCTTCTCCATGCACGCGGAGTTACGAGATGGAGACACTGACTAGCAGCGGAATTGGAATTCTGGACATGTTCTGGTTTCTGTTCTCAGTCAAGAGAAGAGAGAGTGGAAAGGAAGAATAAAAAGACCAGGCACTCTGTCCTCGTTGAGGAATTTGTGCGGCCACTTCAGGGAAGAGGGAGGAGCAGGCAAACTTGGAAACTCCAGTAATTAAGGCATGATTAGTGCGTATTAAAGCAAAATTAACATGCCACGCCACGCCTGCCTGCCTGATTCCCCTTTAAATTCCAATCCGGTACAAACAATAATTCCTGCAATTACACACCATAGAGTTATTGATTTATTAAATATATTAATGGGCTTGGCCCAAAATAAATCTAACAATCCCCACCAAACTCTAGGGTTTGTAACAGTGAAATTCCAGAATCTCAATTCTTTGATATACCAGTGTTTCGATGGAGACTGTTAAGTTGAACATCCACCTAGAGCAAGAGTTTCACTCAGTCACAACTGAACAATGGACTATGCCTTGAATTGACAGTTTTGCGTGAGGTGAGATTCACTCAAGTCCTTTGCTGGTACTGGGCTGCAACAGACATCCCCGCTGTTTGAAGCATATAAGTCACACTTCAGTGCCTTTCATGAGTATTTAGGGACCGCCCAAATCCCATAGACTGTGACTAGCAGTCTGACTCATATAGGTGTATTCCTCATAAGATGTTCTGTAGGACAACATCTCATCTTTAAAAGACTCTCGGAATACATTAAGGTAATTACCAACCTGCCTTACAGAAGGAAAGTTATGCATCAGAGATAGGTTCTAAAGGGAACTTTCCTCTCAACCTACTCATAGCTTGTTTCACCACTCTACTTCATGGGATCTCCGATCACATAGAGCAGGTTACCACTATAGTAGATTTTCACACGGGTTTCATATACCCATCTCCCTCGATGCATTTTCTATCATGTTTCGTGATAATCCCTTAGTGAATTGATCTGCCAGATTATTCGACATGTGGACATAATCCAACGTTATAACTCTGGAGGTTTTTAACTTTCTGACAGATTTCAATCTTCTCTTAACATGCCTTGTAGACTTCATGTTACTCCTGGAACTGTTGACCTTCGCAATCACAGTTTGATTGTCACAGTTCATGGAAATAGCCGGTATCGGTTTTTCAACCACCGGTAAATCCAACAAGAGTTCACGAAGCCACTCGGCCGCAGCCCCAGCAGTGTCTAACGCTGTGAGTTCTGCTTCCATGGTAGACTTCGTAATGAGAGTCTGCTTGCAAGACTTCCAGGAAACAGCGCCACGTCCAAGCAGGAACACATATCCGCTTGTGGCTCTAAGCTCATTAGCATCAGAAATCCAGTTGGCATCACAATAGCCTTCTAGCACTTTTGGGTGTCCGGTATAACGAATACCGTAAGTCATAGTACCTTTCAGGTACCGCAACACTCTCTCAAGAGCGCGCGAGTGATCATCTCCAGGTTTAGACACAAACCTGCTCAGCTTTCTCACAGCATATGAGATGTCAGGCCTTGTTGCACTCGCAAGGTACATTAGCGAGCCAATGATCTGGGAGTATGTCAATTGATCCCTTGCTATTCTTCGGTTTTTCCGCAATAGCACGATAGGGTCATAAGGTGTAGGAGCAGGATTACAGTCACTATAACCAAAGCGACTTAACACCTTTTCCACATAGTGGGATTGCAACAAAGTTACCCCACCATCACCTTCTCTAATTAACTTGATGTTCAGAATAACATCAGCTTCTCCCAAATCTTTCATGTCAAAGTTACTTGACAAAAGTTTCTTAACTTCCTCAATCACATTGAGATTTGATCCAAAGATCAATATGTCATCAACATAAAGGCACAACATAAACAGCCTCACCCCCACCATACCTATAATACACACATGTGTCAACTTCGTTTACAACAAAGCCAACAGCAAGTAGAGTATTATCAAATTTTTCATGCCATTGCTTAGGTGCTTGTTTCAGGCCATATAATGACTTTAACAACCTGCACACCTTGTTCTCTTGACCATCCGCAATGAAGCCCTCTAGCTGATCCATATAGATCTCCTCATCCAACTCTCCATTTAGGAAAGTTGTCTTAACATCCATCTGATAAATTATAAGACCATATGAGGCTACCACGGCAATCAAAGTGCGAATTGTTGTCAAACGAGCAACTGGTGAATAGGTGTCAAAGAAATCTTCACCCTCCTTTTGGGTGTATCCTTTGGCCACAAGCCTTGCCTTGTACCTCTCAACGGTACCATCAGGCCTAAGCTTTTTCTTGAATATCCATTTGCAACCTATAGGTTGACAACCATAAGGACAGTCAACGACCTCCCAAGTTCCATTAGACATAATAGATTCCATCTCACTCCTGACTGCTTCCTTCCACAAGTCAGCATCAGGAGAGGAATATGCCTGTCTAATGGTGGTTGGTGTGTCTTCCACAAGGTACACTATATCATCACCAAAGGATTTTGCAACCCTTTGTCTCTTACTCTTTCGAGTGACTACAGTGTCATCCTCCTCAGGGATGTGCACATGAGTATCCTCAGCATGATCTATTTGTTCTGGTTCATGGGAAATTATACTCTCATGACTTGTTTCACTTGTTTCACTAGGTGTATTCTTCATTGGAAATTCATTCTCAAAAAATGTTGTGTCTCTCGATTCCATGATTGTATCAACATACACATCAGGAACATCAGATTTAATAATTAAGAACCTATACCCAACGCTGTGAAAAGCATAACCTAGGAAAATACAATCAACAGTTTTAGGCCCAAGTTTACGCTTCTTGTTGATTGGCACATTCACCTTAGCCAAACAACCCCAAGTGCGTAAATATGACAGATTTAATCTTCTCTTTTCCCATTCCTCGAATGGTGTGATCTCTTTGTTCTTTGTTGGAACCCTGTTCAGGACATGACACGCTGTCAAAATCATCTCACCCCACCATTTCTTGGATAATCCCGCTGTACTCAACATTGCATTCATCAGCTCTGTTAGAGTGCAGTTTTTCCTTTCAGCAATCCCATTGGATTGTGGTGAATATGGCGGTGTCCTCTCATGAACAATCTCATGTTCCACACAGAACTCATCGAACACATTAGAGAAATATTCTCCACCTCGATCGGACCTTAAACGTTTTATTTTCCTCTCAAGTTGGTTCTCTACTTCAGCTTTATAGGCCTTAAAATAATTAAACGCTTCATCTTTTGATTTTAAGAGATACACATAGCAGAACCTAGTGGAGTCATCTATAAAGGTGAGAAAGTATTTTTTACCGCCTTGAGTCAAAATTCCGTTCATCTCGCATAGATCGGAATGCACAAGTTCTAGAGGTGCCAAGTTCCTCGCCTCAGCAGCCTTGTGTGGCTTGCGGGGTTGTTTCGATTCAACACACACATGGCACTTAGACTTTTTGACCAAGTTAAATTTAGGAATTAAATTCAGATTTGCTAACCGTATTAAACAGCCAAAACTTGCATGACAGAAACGTGAATGCCATAAATCTGACTCATCAGAAATATTAACAAAATTCACCAGTTTATTACACACATCATGCAACGATAAGCGGAACAAACCTCCGCAATCATATCCTTTACCAATAAATAAACCATGTTTAGACAGAACACATTTATTCGACTCAAGAACAATTTTGTAGCCATCTCGGCACAACATAGAAGCACTAACAAGATTTTCTTGATAGAGGGCACATGCTGCACGCTCTTCAATGGCACCATCTTTCCCGAAGTAAACTTCAGAATGACTGTACCAACACCAAGAACATGAGCAGGCGACCATTTCCCATCAACAAGGCGTCAGACCCCCCGACCTGGTAGGAGGAAAATAGAGATACATCAGCACACACATGTATATTTGCACCACTGTCCATCCACCACTCAGGTGAATTACAAATGGAAAGAACGAATGGTAAAGAATTACCATACCCAGATGTTCCTTCACCATTGTCAGTAGTAACAACATTTGCTGATTTGTTGTCTTGCTGGTATTTGCGATCAGGGCACTCATTTGCCCAATGAGCATCACTACCACAGACAAAACATACTCCATTCTTCTTATTGTTGTTGTCCTTTTTCTTAAATTGTGTTGTCTGAATGGTCTTAGGAATGATCTGTTGCTTGTTCTGGTTTTTCTTCTTTTTGTACTTGCGGAATTTGGAATTTCTCTTCTGCACCACATTAGCAGTAGAGGTCTCAACACATTTTCCATTGTCCTTTGCTCTCACCCTCTCCTCAACATCAGGAGTGCCAATGAGCTCTTCCACATTGAACTCTTGTCTCTTTTGTTTGAGAGAGGTAGCAAAGTCCTTCCATAACGGTGGCAGCTTAGCGATAATACCGCCAGCCACAAACTTGTCAGGAAGAGGACAAGGAAAAAGCTCAAGTTCCTTTGCCAGTGCCTGAATCTCATGAGCCTGTTCCACTACAAATCGGTTCTCAACCATCTTGTAGTCATACAGTTGCTCCATAAGATACAACTCGCTACCAGCATCAGTAACTCCAAATTTTCCAACAAGTGCATCCCACAGCTCTTTACCTGTGGGAAGTATGATGTAGCTTTTCTAGAATTTTGCATCAAGTGCGCTAATCACTGCTCCCCGAAAGAGGTTGTCATCAGCCTTAAACTTAGCCTCATCCTCAGGAGACAAGTTAGCAGGCTTGCCCTCATCACATGAAAGCATGACATAGCAATTAGCCACAATTCCATTTTAGCTCGCCATACCAAGAAGTTTTTACCATCAAAAACATCAGGCTTTAGCACGGTAGCAAAACCACTGACACAAAAATGCCTATAATTAGGTTTTTGGATTGTTAGGAATAAAGGCAATTTCCATGTCATTTTAATTCCATAAATTAACATTATGATGATGACATAATAGAGATAATATAGCAGTGATTTCATAATATCACATATGACCATAGCAGTATGGTACATATATGAAACAAGCATGTGAATCATATATAGTATGATAAAACATAATAAATCATCTACTGCAGAAAAGTATGTTAAACAACGTAACATGCTTACTGAAACATATATGCAGCAACTACTGAAACAACGAAACAGAGCTACTGAAACATTCAGGAAATATGTAACAGAGTAACAGCCCAGGATATATAACAGACAGCAGTACTGCAAACTTATGAAACATAGAATACAACTACTGCAACATATTCAACAGTACTACTGAAACAAAATGACGGAACAGAATTCACAATCACGAAAAACAAAGAGAAGATGAACAGTTCATACCCGCCCATCCTTAGCGCAGATCCAGATCCTTGTCCAACTTCCTTGGTCATGACGCAGTAGATGGAGATGAAGACCAATCACCGGGAAGAAGAAAGACCAATCACCGGGAAGAATGAACAACAACAACTTCGCCGGGAAGAAGACCAACAGCAGCTACTTCACCGGGAAGAAGACGACGACGGTGATCCTCCTAAAGAAGAACAGAGGCGAAGATCGTTCGGGCAGTCGCGTAGTCGCTCCCTAAAAACCTAATTGCCGATCCCCCGTGCAAGGTCTCGATCGACACTGGCTCCGGAGGCACCTGCCCTCTCGCTTCTCCGTGCGCGCGGAGTTACGAGATGGAGACACTGACTAGCAGCAAATTGGAATTCTGGACATGTTTTGGTTTCTGTTCTCAGTCAAGAGAAGAGAGAGTGGAAAGGAAGAATAAAAAGACCAGGCACTCTGTCCTCGTTGAGGAATTTGTGCGACCACTTCAGGGAAGAGGGAGGAGCAGGCAAACTTGGAAACTCCAGTAATTAAGGGCGTGATTAGTGCATATTAAAGCAAAATTAACACGCCACGCCACGCCTGCCTGCCTGATTCCCCTTTAAATTCCAATCCGGTACAAACAATATTCCCGCAATTACACACCATAGAGTTATTGATTTATTAAATATATTAATGGGCTTGGCCCACAATAAATCTAACAGAAAAATGATGCACAAGTGATCTTCCAAGGCTTTAGATACAACAATCTCTATCTAGTGGATTTCTCCTCCGAAGATGCCAACTTGAAAACATGTTTGTTCACTAAGCAATCACTTGGTTGGCTATGGCATAGAAGATTGGCTCATGTGGGAATGAACACTCTCAACAAGCTATTGAAGAAGGATTTGGATAGAGGCTTGAAGGATGTCAAATTTGAGAAGGACAAATTATGTAGTGCATGTCAAGCCGGCAAGCAAGTTGCAAATACTCATCCAACCAAAGCCTTTGTGTCAACGTCAAGAGAGTTGGAGCTACTTCACATAGATCTATTTGGACCAACAACATATGCTAGCTTGGTGGAAATCTCTATTGCCTAGTGATTGTTGATGACTACTCTAGATACACTTGGGTATTCTTTCTTCATGACAAATCTGAAGCAACCCCTTCATTCAAGAAGTTTGCCAAGAGAGCCCAAAATGAATTTGACTTGAAGATCAAAAAGATTAGAAGTGACAATGGAAGGGAATTTGACAACACCCACATTGAGGAATATTGTGATGAAGTTGGGATCAAGCATGAAGTCTCCGCAACCTACACACCACAACAAAATGGGGTAGTTGAGAGGAAGAACCGAACTCTAAAACACCAGAAAGATTTTGGGCGGAAGCAATCAACATCGCTTGATATGCATCAAATCGGTTGTTCCCCCATCGTCTCCTTGGCAAGACCCCTATGAGCTACTCAACAACAAGAAGTCGGATGTATCATTTCTTTAGAGTGTTTTGGGTGCAAATGCTACATCTACAAGAAGCGCCAACACCTAGGGAAGTTTCAACGCCGATGTGATATTGGTTTTCTTGTTGGTTACTCATTGAAGTCCAAAGCATATCGAGTATTCAACCATGCCACCGGATGGTACAAGAACATATGATGTGAAATTCGATGAATCTAATGGCTCTCAAGGAGAGCATGAGAATCTTGATGATGTAGGTGATGAACCATTGAGGGAAGCTATGAAGAACATGTCGGTTGGAGCCATCAAGCCTAAAGATGATGATGATGATGTGCAAGTCATTGACAAGCCATCCTCATCAAATGTACCACAAATGATGATAAAGATGGGAGAGAGCCATTTGAAAGATACTCATTGTAACAGAACCGACCAATTTGCACCAGATCAAGTACCGAGACCTCCGCTTATCGCAGAAATCATCAAGTACTTAAGCTCGTACAAAACGGTAGTCCAGAAATCTCGAAGGATTTCAAATCATTTCAACAATTAGCCAGATTGTAATAGTTCAGCAAACATTCCCACAAGTTACATACAGTGCACATAATTCGAATACACCGGATTACGACGTATATTACAAACCATAGTTTGAACAGTAGCGGAAGCAACATAGTTTTAAACATAAGTTCAGAAAGTTCTTAATACAGTGCCAACAGTCTGATCAGGTCCACAAAAGCATCGGATAAATAAGTAGCGACCATGCCCTTGGTCTAGTCATCTCCCGTAACCGGGTACAGGCAGTTCTCACAGTAGCCAAAGAAGCACTGGCCATCTGCAAACAAGGGATAAAACCCTAAGTACGAGAAGGTACTTAGCTAGCTTACCCTCATACAACAGAAATAATGAGACACCAAGGACATCTGAGGCTATATGTGGGGTTGGTTGTACATACTCTTTTTGCATGAAAGCTTTTTGTAAGAAAACTCAACTTAGGGTGATGGCAGTCACTTTTAGTAATTAATTCTACCTTACTAGGTTTGCTCCTGATCTAAAACAAGCACTTGGCTACTTATTCAAGCAAAAGTGACTATCTCATCAATAGCCTTTCAGAGTCCATACCATAACCATATTTAGTTCCATAAGTTCTACGGGTGATGATCTACAGTCAATTACTCACTGTCCAGGAGCGATGGCGATTATAATCGATTCCTACCCAGCTGGGGATAAAATGTCGCACACTCGCCCGATCACACCTGCGCTCGGTAGCCGTCAGCTGCCACTCAGGAGATTCGAGAACACACTTCGCGGGACGGCCATGGGCCCTTCTACACCGGGGGTTATCTCAGGGCCAGGTCGCTCAAGCTATAGCTGCCACGGTCATGTCAGGTCGATGAGGCCCGGCCTGCCCTCGGACCATGCCAGGTTGCTCAGAATAGTTGCCCACGGTATGGCTGAGGCCCCGGGTGTTAGGTGTCAACATCTCCATCACCGGCTCGAATAACCATACTCGGCTTCACGGGAGGTACTCCGACCTACTCCGTTAAGTGATTGACGCGTTCAATTTGACTGAAGGGACATTCCCGAACGGGTCCTATGCGACACAGACGGGAGACTACTAGCACACAGAACCCATGTCCTGCTGCTCTTACATCCCGCCCGGTCTCGATTAATTATCACATGGTTATCTCCATGATAGCACCAGTCTAGTCATGATCAGTATCCACCTATATGCGGGAGACAGGAAATCACCTGACTTTTACCGATCTAAGCAGGGCTAAGCATATAAATCGAGCCTAGACCTAACAGGGATATCAAGATAATAATTGTTGGTGGACAAAGATATAGTAATAATGCATCAATGGTAGCAATCAATTCCTATAACCTAATGCAAGAGTCATTATTAGGTTAATCGTAAACCATTTGCAAACCGTAGGAGTAAAAATGCTCCGGGGCTTGCCTTTCTCGAAGTCCGACGGACGGTGATCACGGCACTCGGGTAGTTCCTCGGTGTCGGTGCCTTCGGTCTCCTCGGGCTGACTCTCCTCCTGACTCGGCTCTTCCGGCTGCGGTGGGTTCTGGGTCTCCTCTACCGATCCTGTATGATGCATAATATGTATGAATAGGATGAATGCACATAAAATGCATACGGATTGCAACAGAGCTAATAACACTTTGGGAGATAAGCACATGTCATCTACTTCATTATCTTTAACAAGGTAGTCAACATTATCTTAATGATTACAAAAGACCCTAGCATCTCACAGCCATTTAACTTTCCTAACTAACCAATTAAGACACATAATTATCACAACATTACCTACTTAATTAAATTATTTTCCTCTACTTTCTTGCTTTAATAATCCTATTTAAACATGCTTATAACAGCAACTATCCTAAACAGTTTCAGAAAAGTCTACAAAAATTACTTAGGGTTGACAGCATGCAAAACAACTCACTGTTAAATTTTCAAGTCATTTGGATCTAAGCACTGTCCTCTTTGAAAAAGACAAATAACATGATGAAAAGGTGCTTTGAACTACTCATCATAACAGAAAGTGTCAAACAACAGATTTCATATTTTTCTTCTAAACTTCTTAGCACAGGAGCAGTCTACAGAAATTATCAAGTTCATATTCATCATATTTTAATTACTACAAATTATACAAGAAAACAGCATTTAACCATTTTAAATGCTACTGCCAAAATATTTCACAGAGCATCTCCATATTACATTTTTCCCAGAAACTACTCATCTACACAGACTTAACAAAATTGGAATCATATTTTTCCGAGCTATACAAAATTAGTTATGCATTTTCTAAGTTAACAGCAAAATCTTAAATCAATTTAAACTGCATATAAAAGTATCACCAAAATGCATTTTACATTTTTCATAGGTAGCCCTACTCATTCTTAACACACCAAAATTTGTTTCACAGCATTTGGACTTAAAATGAGCCTTGTATGAATTTTTGAAGCCTTTACATAAATTCTGCAAAACTGATTTGAAAGAAAACCCAACCTAAACTGCTACGGGTACCCCACTTCGTACACCAGCGGACGCAGGGCAAAACGCTAGGTACACCCGGCTAACCCGAGCGCTTGCGTACCCAGACTTCTCTCCTTCTCTCTCCCTCTCACTGCCAGTGGGCCCCGCGAGTCAGACGACCCCACGCGTCAGTGGTCAACGGACCCACGCGACAGTGGCACTGTGCTCTCGTCGGCGCTGACCGGCGTTAACTCGCCGGCGGCGAGGTTTCCGGTGACACCAACCCTACCACTAGACTTGCCTTCGCGAGGCGGACACGGTCGGCTAGGTCTTCACGCCAGAGGCTCACTGGAGCGAGCTCGACGGCGACAATGGCAGAGCGGCGGCGCGGCAACTCGACGATGCGGCCTTGCCTGGCTATCCTGAGGCTTGGCGGCGTGAGCAGCAGCTCCAGCAAACCCTAAGCTACCTACCGAGGCTGCTAACGAGCTTTGCCGGCTTCGGCAGTTCCGGTCGAAACATGGCGAGAGAAGAGTCTCCAACTAACCCTAAGCAACTACAGAGGTAGAGGAGGTGAGAACGGGGCTTGGTTGGGGATGGTTTGATCAGAGATAGCCGGACCACGTGATGGTCATGGCGGCGGCCATGGCAAGAACCCGAGGATGGCGCTCGGCGTTCCGCCGGCTAGAGAGGAGGAGAGGGGAAACCAACCCGTGCTGGTGAAAGAGGATGTTAGGGCGGAAGTGTTGGCAGAAGGAATCGAACGGCGGTGCATTGTGGAGCGAGCAATCGCTCGCCGGAGTTCGGCGGGTGGTGGCGGCGCTGTGAACTGGAGAAGATGGAGTCAACGGAGGAGACTAGCGCGCGAGTGAGAGAGTGAGTGAGTGGCCGGTTGCGAGCGCGAAACGGAGAGGAGGCAAAAGGGATGGAGGGCTCGGTGCATTGCACCTGGCCACTTCCCATCGGGGACGGGCTCCGACCGGCGCGGCGGCGTCAGTCATCGGCAGCCACGCGGCGAGCAGGTAGAGGGCAACGGGGCGACGTGGCGACCTCGGCGCAAACCACGGGCGGCGAACAACGGTGGTTTGGTCGACCGGCGAAGCGGTCTCGCAGTGGCGGGGCGGTTTCTGCCGGCGTACGGGCGACGACGCGCACGGGGGAGGAAGAAGGAGGCCGACAGGTGGGTCCCGCTAGGGTTTAAACTAATGAGGTTTTTGCCTAACTCTTTGCTGCTCCATAACTCTCAAACTAGGCTAAATTAGGAAAAGGTCCTAAAATAAAAGTTGCTTAGAATTTTGCAAGGAACAAATCATCTTTAAGGCTCAAGTCCAAATTCTGCTTAAAAAAGAATTTTACTCCTAATCCATTTTTCTAATGCAAGAAATAACATTTAAAAGACCCTTTCTGAAAAAGTGCTTTTAAGCAAAGTTGTTCCTTTCATGAAGACCTACAACTTTGGTTTAAGGCACTAAGTCAGAAACAGAAAGCAAAACATAGCTATACTAGATGCTAAACAAGAACTTAAACACTCAAACACACAAATGCACATGAAATGATGAGATGCTATGCTCATGCTATGTCAAGTTATGCAATTTAGGGTTGCTTAACACCTAGGGTGTTACAGCCCTCCCCTCCTTAAAGAAATCTCATCCCGAGATTTTTAGTTACTAACCATTTCTTGTAAAAGTGTGGGTACACCTCCTTTAGATAGTTATTCGTCTCCCAAGTAGCGTCCCGATCATCTTGCTCACTCCAAGATACTTTGTACTGTTTCACTATTCCTCTACGAGTTATTCTTTCTTTCTCGTCAAGCACTCGGCACGGCTCCACTGAATAAGTGAGATCTGATTGCAACTTGATATTCGTGGGTTGCACTTCTTCTTCAGGAACTCGGAGACACTTCTTCAGTTGCGATACATGGAATACAGGAAATATAGCCTTTAAATGCTCTGGCAACTACAGCTGATAAGCTACTTCTCCCCTCTTTTCCATGATTCTATAGGGCCCCATAAATCTTGGTGCTAACTTTCTTTTAACTCCAAAGCGCTTAACACCTTTCGTGGGTGAAACTTTCAGATAGACATAGTCTCCGACGTTGAACTCCAGTGGTCTTCTACGTTTATCGGCATAGCTTTTCTATCGAGACTGTGCGGCGGCAATATGTCGCTGAATCACTCTAACTTGTTCTTCTGCTTCTGTGACAAAATCAATTCCATAGTATCGACGTTCCCCTAGTTCAACCCAATTTATCGGTGTTCTACATCTTCTACCATACAGAGCTTCAAAAGGTGTCATCTGAATACTCTCTTGATAACTGTTGTTATAAGCAAACTCTGCCAAAGCAACCATTTCTCCCAAGAACCTTTTGCTGATATTACATAGGCTCTTAGCATATCTTCTAACACTTGGTTCACTCTCTCAGTCTGTCCTGATGTTTGCGGATGATAGGCTGAGCTTCGGATCAAATCCGTGCCTAATTCTTTTTGCAGTCTTTCCCAAAATGGTGTAGTGAATTGTGGTCCTCGATCCGAAACTATGATCTTTGGTACCCCATAGAGTCGAACAATCTGACTCAAGTAAATCTCCGCATAATCTGGTGCCTTATAGTTGGTCTTGACCGGTATGAAATGAGCTGTTTTGGTAAGACGATCCACGATTACCCAAATCAAATCATTTACCTTTTGGGTAGTAGGCAAACCGGTGATAAAATACATGCTCACTTCTTCCCACTTCCATTCGGGTATAGCTAATGGCTGAAGCATTCCGGCTGGTTTCAGGTGAACAGCCTTTACTCGACAACAAGTGTCACACCTAGCCACATAAGGAGCGATTTCCTTCTTCATCTTGGTCCACCAAAATCTTGGACGCAAATCTTGATACATTTTAGCACTTCCAGGATGAATAGATAACCTAGACAAATGTGCTTCATCCATGATTCGGTTTCTGAGTTCCCTATCCTTAGGTACCACTAGGCGCTGGTCAAACCATAGAACTCCATTGTCATCAACTCGAAAATGCTTAACTGGTTCAGTTGCAGCTTTTAATCTTTCCTTAATATGATGAATCCCCTTATCGGTTTTCTGCCTCTCTAAGATTTGATCCACCAACATGCTGCGTAACTCAATGTCATGTAGTACTGCAGAATGCATCAAACTGAATTCATCTTCTGGTAGCAACTTCATAGCATTACAATGTGACTTCCGACTCAAAGCATCGGCTACCACGTTCGCCTTACCGGGATGGTAGTGAATCTGCAAATTGTAATCCTTAATCAATTCAAGCCATCTTCTCTGTCTCATGTTCAACTCTGGCTAAGTGAAAATATACTTCAGACTCTTGTGATCCGTGTACATATTACAGACATTACCAAGTAAATAATGCCTCCAGATTTTTATAGCCTGTACAACTACAGCTAATTCCAAATCATATGTAAGATAGTTCACTTCATGCTTCCTTAATTGTCGAGATGCATAGGCAATTACTCTGCCTTCTTGCATAAGAACACAACCTAAGCCAACCTTCGATGCATCACAAAAGACATCAAAGGGCTTCTCAATGTCTGGTTGAGCTAAAACAGGAGCAGTGGTCAACAGTTTCCGCAAGGTACGGAAAACAGTTTCGCACTCCTCTGTCCATTCAAACTTTTGGTTCTTTTGTAACAAACTGGTCATAGGTTTGGCAATCTTGGAGAAATCCGGAATAAATCGGTGATAGTATCCTGCCAAGCCTAAGAAACTCCGAATCTCACCAACTGATGTAGGAGCTTTCCAATCCATTACCTCTTGTACCTTACTGGGATCAACTGAGATTCCTTCTTCAGATAAAATATGACCAAGGAAATGTACCTTCTTCATCCAAAACTCACACTTACTAAACTTAGCATAGAGTTGATGTTCCCTAAGTCTGGTTAAAACAATCCTCAGATGCTCCGCATGGTCCTCTGCATTTTTTGAATAGACCAAAATATCATCAATAAATACTACCACGAACTTATCCAGCTCTGGCATGAACACTAAGTTCATCAAACTCATGAAGTATGCTGGAGCATTTGTCAATCCAAAGGACATGACAAGGTACTCATACAACCCATATCTGGTCGAAAAAGCGGTCTTTAGGATATCCTGTGGCCTGATTCTGATTTGATGATAACCTGACCTCAAGTCAATCTTGGAAAACACCTTGGCTCGAGATAACTGGTCAAAGAGAATATCTATTTGTGGTAACGGATACTTGTTCTTTACCGTCACGGCATTGAGCAGCCGATAATCCACACACATGCATAGTGACTTATCTTTCTTTTTAACGAACAAAGTCGGGCAACCCCATTCTGACACACTAGGTTGAATAAACCCCTTTTCTAAGAGTTCCTTAATTTGGGTCTTGAGTTCTGCTAGTTCATTGGGTGGCATACGATACGGTCTCCTAGAGATTGGTGCAGTCCCTGGTAACAACTCAATTACAAATTCCACGGCTCTCTTGGGTGGTAACCCAGGTAACTCACCTGGGAAGACATCCGGGAAGTCTCGGACAACGGGAATTTTGGAAAGGTCTTCTATAGCAAGAGTACAGGATAGGTCAACAAAATCGGCACCTCAGGGAAGAGATACGTGAAGTTTGTTACCCGTCCGACCATCGAATAAGGTAAGAGTCATATTTGCAGTGTTTAACACCGCGTTCCACATGGTCATCCAACTCATTCCCAAGACTACATCCATGCTTAGACCAGGCAAAACCACTAAATTAGCTCCAAATTTGTGCCCTCCAATTTCGATGGTCGCATTACAAACCATCTGTCTAGATAACACGCTACTCCCAACGGAGCTCACGCGAAACCCATAATCCATTTCAGACATTTCTTGGTTATGCTTTTGTGCAAATGCCTTGCTCATGAAATAATGCGATGATCCGGTATCAAACAAAACAACTGCAGGATGATGGTTAACGAGACACATACCGATAGTCACGGGCTCTCCTGCACGAGCTTCTTCGGCAGTCATGTTATGCAGACGTGCGGGGTAGTTGGTCTACTACTTCTTTGGGTGTGGGCAATATCTCGCAAAATGTCCCTCTTGGTTGCAATTGTAGCATGGCCCATGAACTAGAGACTTGCTTCCAGCTGAACTGCCTTGACCCCCTCGAGTTTGATTTGCTGCTATCTTGTATGGCCGTTGACTACGTTGAGCTTGTTGCTGACCTTTCTTCTGAGGTGGCCTGAAACGAGCTCCAGGCGCTGGTGGTCGATATTGGAAACGCTGAGCTGGCGACCCTCTTGGTTGGGAAGGTCCAGATTCCAACGTCCTCTTTCGGGCCTTGCCTGCTGCATGCTTGTTGTTGTGATTCTTTTGAATCAAGCAGTCACTGATGAAGTCATTGAAGACGGTACGAGATGAAGTACCCACTGATTTTCCCATCTTGGTATTCAACCCTCTCTTGAAACTAGCTATCTTTTTAGCGTCAGTGTCCACAAAGTCCGGAGCGTACCGAGACAAGGAATTGAACACATGATGATACTTGGTAACAGATCGGGTCCCCTGTGGCAAGCTCATAAACTTGGCCACCTTCATCTGAGCTAAGCCCAACGGAATATAATGCCCCCAGACAGCTTGCAAAAACAGTCCCCAAGTGATAGGCGTTCGGGCAGGATAAGTGGTGCGGTGATGTCCCTACCAGATTCCGGCCGGTCCTTGCAGCTGATGTGCAGCATATTCTGCCTTGAGCTCCTCCGTGAGCCTGAGTAGCTGAAATTTTTGCTCCATAGTGTGCAGCCATTCTTCTGCTTCCAAAGGTTCAGTAGCTTCCTTGAAGATTGGTGGCTTTGTATCCAGAAAATCCTTGAAAGAGCTGTACTGATTTGGCTTCGGGCGATGATTGCCATGCACCAAATTCTCTCGCAGAAGCGCTTCGATATTACGCTGGCTCCCTAGAAATTGGGCAAAGAGTTGCTCGGGTGTGGTCGGTGGAGGAGGTGGTGGGTTGCGGTTCTCTCTGTTATCATCGTTACCACCACTACCGCCAGCCCCACTGCGAGTCGTTGTCATCTGCATATATCGACAACAAAGATCATTAGGTGACGTTGCCATTAGTGTAGAGAACAATAAACCATGCCCACGGGAATTATTCGGAAAATGAATTCGCCAAACAATTATAGAGGCATAATAAATTCCAATCCACATTGCAGCATCACATAATAAAAGTGCTCATCACATATCAAGCAAAAGCCAACATATCATCCATGGGTGCCCATACATATGGGACTTTTAAAGGTCTTGTGCCACGCGCACAGAAGTTCACAACACAACGGTACAACATCTCATGATAACCGCAAATGACTAAGCGCGAAGGACGTGTGACAAAAGATGACCAAGCGCTAAACAACAGCTAGCCTACTCTCTATCGGCACCATCATCATCATCATCATCATCGTCGCTCGATATATCTGAAGAACCACTAGAAGAAGCACGAGGATCCGGGTCCTCCTGAGGAAAGATGGGGTTCCTCTCATTCTCTCGGCGATGGATCTCCTCATGCAGGCGATCATTGTAATCCTGGAGGTGATGAAGCTGTAGCTCCAAGTCTCCCACCTGAAGCCTGAGAAGCCTGTTCTGCTCAGTCGCACGTATGCCCTCAAGACACACACCTCGAAGTGACTCCTCAGTCTCTGCCATGATTGTGGATAGGAAAGTCGTCATCCCCTGCTGATCAGCAAGCTGATGTGTCGTATCCTGCTCCCTCTGACGAGCCTGATCCCTCTCGATAGTCATGTGGGCTAGCTCTGTGGTGAGACGGTCCATCTCTACAGTATGCTCCTCTTGACTCTGGTGGTGTGCGGCTATCTCCTCACTGAGAATATGGTCCAGGTGATCGTAGCTGTGCAACAAACACCCATAGGTAGCCATGAGTGTAGCCGTAGCACTCCCAGCTGGTCCCGCACAATGCTCTCGCTCCAAGGAACTGGCCTCAAGTATAGTGGCACCTGGCTGACGCCACACCGACTGATAAGGGTCCGCCGTAGGGAAGATGCTAGCAGTGGCCTGCGCAACCACCTCCGGGTGGTCCTCCATAATGTCCTGAAGAACAGTATAGGCAACCCTGTTAGCTCCATCCCACGGGGTCCTACCCTGCAGTGCGAACACCCGGCGGCACCATACCGGATCCTGAGCATCGCGGCTAGGCACGTCCACCTCAACTGTGTACATGTAGCGGTCCTCTGAAAACTGCACTCGATGCCAGTCGTACTGCGGCTCCTGGCCCTCCTGGTATCCCACTAAGTGCAGCACTCTCCATAGAATGGTAGGCATGCCGAACTCATCCAGAAAGTCCTCCGATCCCTCAGCAGTCCAGGGTCCCAGCATATAGTTAGGCCTCTTGCCTCCGGTCGACTTACGGGCGGTGCGCTTGGTACGGGCCATGTGAAAGAAGTTTATCCACATAGTTTTAATTAGTTGAGAACAACTTTTATTAGAAAATGGGACGGATATCATAAGGAAGGAAGTAAAATTAATGCAAGATTGTATGATCATGATGCATGTGCATAACATACGTCCTCACTGTCTAATATTCTAACGGCTAGACGGTGACATACAACGTTCTCTCATAGCGTTAACTAACGTACTAAACGTTCGCAAGTTAGCGTACCTGCAGAAAATCATTTTAGCCCTGCCCACAGTATGAATATTATGCATTGCTGAATTTAATCTAATACTAACTTAGGTGCACACCCATTATACACGTAAGTAGTATATGCACCCATCGAATAGGATACTCCCACAATCAAATACTTTCATATATACCCGTGTGCAACAGGTATACATTCTGGTACCGGTCTAACACTCCCCTAGATTGACGGTTGTCCAATCATGCTCTCACAACTCCCTTATTACCTTGGCGTAGAGGCAAATTGATCCATACATTACTATCTCGAAGAATAGCACCCATACAATTTCACTCTTGTCGTATGGACGACAGAAATCAACAGAATTTAAATATGATGCACGACCCCCAAGTTAGTACTTAATTAGCCACCTAAGATCCTATTGGCAGTTTTTATTCTTAAGGTTTCCAAATCCTACTATAACTATAGGTTGGCAAATACGACTTTATTCTTGTGAAAATACTGTTTTTCAAATACACTTATGAACAGTACACTGAACTATGCTCCGATGTCAGCTGTAACAGAACCGACCCATTTGCACCAGATCAAGTACCGAGACCTCCGCTTATCGCAGAAATCATCAAGTACTTAAGCTCGTACAAACCCGGTAGTCCGGAAATCTCGAAGGATTTCAAATCATTTCAACAATCAGCCAAGATCGTACTAGTTCAGCAAACATGCCCACAAGTTACATCACAGTCGCACATAATTCGAATACACCGGAGTACGATATAATATTACAAACCATAGTTTGAACAGTTGCGGAAGCAACATAGTTTTAAACATAAGTTCGGGAAGTTCTTCATACAGTGCCAACAGTCTGATCAGGTCCACAAAAGCATCAGATAAGATAAGTAGCGACCATGCCCTTGGTCTAGTCATCTCCCGTAACCGGGTACAAGCAGTTCTCACAATAGCCAAAGAAGCACTGGCCATCTGCAACAACAAGGGAATAAAACCCTGAGTACGAGAAGGTACTCAACTAGACTTACCCGTCATAAACCAAAAACAATGAGACACCAAGGATCATGTAGGCTATATGTGGGGTTGGCTGTACATACTCTTTTTGCATGAAAGCTTTTTGTAAGAAAACTCAACTTAGGGTGATGGCAGTCACTTTTAGTAATTAATTCTACCTTACTAGGTTTGCTCCTGATCTCAAACAGGCACTTGGCTACTTATTCAAGCAAAAGTGACTATCTCATCAATAGCCTTTCAGAGTCCATACCATAACCATATTTAGTTCCATAAGTTCTACGGCTGATGATCTACAGTCAATTACTCACTGTCCAGGAGCGATGGCGATTATAATCGATTCCTACCCAGCTGGGGATAAAATGTCGCACACTCGCCCGATCACACCTGCGCTCGGTAGCCGTCGGCTGCTACTCAGGAGATTCGAGAACACAGTTCGCGGGACGGCCATGGGCCCTTCTACACCGGGGGTTATCTCAGGGCCAGGTCGCTCAAGCTATAGTTGCACACGGTCATGCCAGGTCGATGAGGCCCTGCCTGCCCTCGGACCAAGCCAGGTTGCTCAGAATAGTTGCCCACGGTACGGCTGAGGCCCCGAGTGTTAGGCGTCAACATCTCCATCACCGGCTCGAATAACCTTACTCGGCTTCACGGGAGGTACTCCGACCTACTCCGTTAAGTGATTAACAAGTTCCATTTGACTGAAGGGACATTCCCGAACGGGTCCTATGCGACACAGACGGGAGACTACTAGCACACAGAACCCATGTCCTGCTGCTCTTACATCCCGCCCGGTCTCGATTAATTATCACATGGTTATCTCCATGATAGTACCAGGCTAGTCATGATCAGTATCCACCTATATGCGGAAGACAGGAAATCACCCGACTTTTACCGATCTAAGCTGGGCTAAGCATATAAATCGAGCCTATACCTAACAGGGATATCAAGATAATAATTGCTGGTGGACAACGATATAGTAATAATGCATCAACGGTAGCAATCAATTCCTATAACCTAATGCAACAGTCATTATTAGGTTAATCGTAAACAATTTACAAACCGTAGGAGTAAAAATGCTCCGGGGCTTGCCTTTCTCGAAGTCCGACGAACGGTGATCACGACACTCGGGCAGTTCCTCGGCGTCGGTGCCTTCGGTCTCCTCGGGCTGACTCTCCTCCTGACTCGGCTCTTCCGGCTGCGGTGGGTTCTGGGTCTCCTCTGCCGATCCTGTATGATGCATAATATGTATGAATAGGATGAATGCACATAGAATGCATACAAATAACATGATGAATAGGTGCTTTGAACTACTCATCGTAACAAAAAGTGCCAAACAACAGATTTCATATTTTTGTTCTGAACTTCTTAGCACAAGAGCAGTCTACAAAAATTATCGAGTTCATATTCATCATATTTTAATTACTACAAATTATACAAGAAAATAGCATTTAACCATTTTAAATGCTACTGCCAAAATATTTCACAGAGCATCTCCATATTGCATTTTTCTCAGAAACTACTCATCTACACAGACTTAACAAAATTGGAATCACATTTTTCCGAGCTACACAGAATTAGTTATGCATTTTCTAAGTTAACAGCAAAATATTAAATCAATTTAAACTGCATATAAAAGTATCACCAAAATGCATTTTACATTTTTCACAGGTAGCCCTACTCATTCTTAACACACCAAAATTTGTTTCACAGCATTTGGACTTAAAATGAGCCTTGTATGAATTTTTGAAGCCTTTACACAAATTCTGCAAAACTGATTTAAAAGAAAACCCAACCTAAACTGCTACGGGTACCCCACTTCATACACCAGCGGACGCGGGGCAAAACGCTAGGTGCACCCGGCTAACCCGAGCGCTTGCGTACCCAGACTTCTCTCCTTCTTTCTCCGTCTCACTGCCAGCGGGCCCCGCTAGTCAGACGACCCCACGCATCAGTGGTCAACGGACCCACGCGACAGTGGCACTGTGCTCCCACCGGCGCTGACCGGCGTTAGCTCGCCGGCGGCGAGGTTTCCGGCGACACCAACCCAACCACTAGACTCGCCTTCGCGAGGCGGACACGGTCGGCTAGGTCTTCACGCCAGAGGCTCACCGGAGCGAGCTCGACGGCGGCAATGGCGGAGCGACGGCGCGGCAACTCGACGGTGCGGCCTTGCCTGGCTATCCCGAGGCTCGGCGGCGTGAGCAGCAGCTCCAGCAAACCCTAAGCTACCTACCGAGGTTTCTAACGAGCTTTGCCGGCTTCGGCATTGCCCGGCGCCATGCACGGCGGCGGTCCGCGGCGAACATGGCCATGGCATGGCCCTGTTCCGGTCGAAACATGGCGAGAGAAGAGTCTCCAACTAACCCTAAGCAACTTTGGAGGTAGAGGAGGTGAGAACGGGGCTTGGATGGGGATGGTTTGGTCAGAGATAGCCGGACCACGTGATGGTCATGGCGGCGGCCATGGCAAGAACCCGAGGATGGCGCTCGGTGTTCCGCCGGCTAGAGAGGAGGAGAGGGGAAACCAACCCTTGCTGGTGAAAGAGGATGTTAGGGCGGAAGTGTTGGTGGAAGGAATCGAACGGCGGTGCGTTGTGGAGCGAGCAATCGCTCGCCGGAGTTCGGCGGGCGGCGGCGGCGCCATGAACTGGAGAAGATGGAGTGGATGGAGGAGACGAGCGCGCGAGTGAGAGAGTGAGTGAGTGGCAGGTTGCGAGCGCGAAACGGAGAGGAGGCAAAAAGGATGGAGGGCTCAGTGCATTGCACCTGGCCACTTCCCATCGGGGACGGGCTCCGACCGGCGCGGCGGCGTCAGGCATCGGCGGCCATGCGGCGAGCAGGCAGAGGGCAACGGGGCAATGTGGCGACCTCGGCGCAAAGCACGGGCGGCGAACAGCGGCAGTTTGGTCGACCGGCGGAGTGGTCTCGCGGTGGCGGGGCGGTTTCTGCCGGCGTACAGGCGACGGCGCGCGGGGGGGGAGGAAGAAGGAGGCCGACAGGTGGGTCCCGCTAGGGTTTAAACTAATGAGGTTTTTGCCTAACTCTTTGCTGCTCCATAACTCCCAAACTAAGCTGAATTAGGAAAAGGTCCTAAAGGCAAAGTTGCTTAGAATTTTGCAAGGAACAAATCATCTTTAAGGCTTAAGTCCAAATTCTGCTTAGAAAAAGAATTTTACTCCTAATCCATTTTTCTAATGCAAGAAATAACATTTAAAAACCCTTTCTGAAAAAGTGCTTTTAAGCAAAGTTGTTCCTTTCATGAAGACCTACAACTTTGGTTTAAGGCACTAAGTCAGAAACAGAAAGCAAAACATAGCTATACTAGATGCTAAACAAGAACTTAAAAACTCAAACACACAAATGCACATGAAATGATGAGATGCTATGCTCATGCTATGTCAAGTTATGCAATTTAGGGTTGCTTAACACCTAGGGTGTTACACTCATGTCTCCCATGATCAAATGGTGGTACAAGCTCAAGATGTTGATGCTCCTCAAGCGGCCCCTCAAGTGGTTGATCAAAGGACTACTCCTCTACTACAAGCTCATCCACAAGATATCATCATAGGGAGTCCAACAAGGGGTATAATGACTCGATCTCAAAAACTTGCTCTTTTTATTGAACATCACTCCTTTTTGTCTCTTGTTTAGCCTACCATTGTAGATGAAGCTCTAGGTGATCCGGATTGGGTGAATGCTATGCATGAAGAACTAAACAACTTCACCCGCAATCAAGTTTGGACACTTGAAGAGCGACCAAAAGGCGCAAGAGTCATTGGAACAAAATGGGTGTTTAGAAACAAGCAAGATGATCAAGGCAAGGTTGTTAGAAACAAGGCAAGGCTAGTGGCAAAGGGGTTCTCTCAAGTTGAAGGTTTGGATTTTGGAGAGACCTTTGCACCGGTTTCAAGACTCGAAGCCATCCGTATCCTCCTTGCATATGCATCACATCATGACATTAAATTATATCAAATAGATGTGAACAGTGCATTTCTAAATGGCTTCATAAATGAACTAGTCTATGTTGATCAACCTCCCGGGTTTGAAGACCCTAGATATCCTAATCATGTTTATAGGTTGTCCAAGGCGCTATATGGGCTTAAGCAAGCCCCAAGAGCATGGTACGAGCGCCTCCGGGACTTCCTCATTGAGAAGGGCTTCATCATTGGGAAGGTCAACACCACATTATTCACCAAGAAGCTTGATGGAGAAATCTTCATTTGCCAAGTCTACGTTGATGATATCATCTTCGGGTCAACAAATGAAGCCTATTGCAAGGAATTTGGTGACTTGATGTCGAAGGAGTTCGAAATGTCCATGATTGGGGAGCTCACTTTCTTCCTAGGCTTCCAAGTCAAGCAATTGAAGGAGAGGACTTTTATATCACAAGAGAAGTACACAAAAGACCTCCTCAAGCGCTTCAACATGGATGATTGCAAGCCTATCAAGACTCCAATGCCAACAAATGGACATCTTGACCTAGACGTGGGAGGTAACCCGGTTGATCAAACTCTCTACCGTTCTATGATCGGTAGCTTGTTATACTTGACCGCATCTAGGCCCGACATCATGTTTAGTGTTCGCATGTGTGCTCGTTTTCAAGCCGATCCTAGGGAATCACATCTCATAGCTGTGAAGAGAATCCTTAGGTACCTAAAGCACACCCCAAGCATTGGCCTTTGGTATCCCAAAGGAGCTAACTTCCAACTCATTGGGTATTCCGATTCGGATTACGCGGGTTGCAAAGTAGATAGAAAAAGAACATCCGGAGGGTGCCATTTGCTTGGGAGATCACGAGTTTCATGGAGTTCAAAGAAGCAAAATAGTGTGGCCTTGTCTACCACCGAGGCGGTATACATAGCCGCGGGGGCTTGTTGTGCACAAATCCTTTACATGAAACAAACCCTTTTAGACTATGGTGTAGTTCTAGAAAGGGTACCTTTGTTGCGTGACAATGAGAGCGCGGTTAAGCTTGCTAACAACTCGGTTCAACACTCTCGCACAAAGCACATAGATATTCGCCATCACTTCCTTAGAGACCATGTTTCAAAGAAAGACATCCTTAGAGGGAGTTAGAACCGAAGATCAATTGGCGGATATCTTTACAAAACCCCTAGATGAAAACACCCTTTGTAGATTGCGAAGTGAGCTTAATGTGCTTGATCTAATTAACTTTGTCAAAAGGTGAAAGGGGTTGTCTTTGCATTGCATTGTATCATATGCCATGTTTAATTTATGCTATGCATATAGGTTTGTCAGACGTGGTTAAGATAACCGCCCTAAAAAGCGTGTGAAGAAGCTTACCCATGAGCAAACTTGACAAGCAACCTAGATTCAAATTCCGTATTGCATTGCATATGCATGTGTGTTGCTTTGTCGTTTCTTTTCGGTTAAGCTTTGAGCAACCGTTGTGTTCGTCCACCGCTAGGGGGAGCATTTGAGGCTCCTAATGGTTGAGTTCCCTAGTTTTTGTGGCCACATGTTGTCTCCTCGGGATTTATCGCCTATTTTACCTAAAAAGAATATGTAGCCTATGGCAAAATATTTACAAAATTGAGGGTTTATGCGAGGATGCTCATACTAGGTTCCAACTGGTGTTTATTTGCCTCTTATTTGAGTTGGAACTTGGTTGGGAGAGGGAGCCGCAACGGAGATCTTCGAAATGGTCCAATTTGCAGCATCGGATGCTGCATCGGACGCTGGCCCCAGCGTCCGATGCCCCCACTGTACACAGCCCTGGCTGGAATAGTGTTGGCGTCGCGTCCGGTGTGTAACCAACGGAGCGTCCGATGCCCCATCGGACGCTGCCCAGCGTCCGATGCTGAGGCATAGGACGCGTCCGATGCAAAATGGACGTCTCTGGAGCTCTCTGGACAAGCATCAGAGCGTCCGATGTGCTTACATCGGTGCGTCCAATGCCCCTTTAAGCAGCGCAATAAGCTCTTTTCTCTGGCTATTGGGACCCACGTGTCATCTCCACCCTTTCGTCCTCCTCGCGCCAGCCGCGTTCGCCCGAGCTTGAACCGCCGCCGCAACCGAGCACCAAACCCTAACCCACCCTCGTCGGTCGCCGCGCTCGCCAGCCCCCCTCTCGCCACCGAGCCCTTGCCCCGCCGCCACGATCCCCCCCCCCCCCCCCCCCCCGCCGCCGCCGTCGCGCTCAGCGCTCCACCCAACCGCGCGCGCGCCTCGCCGTGCCATCGCCTCACGCTCGCCGGAGCGGAGCCACCCTCGCCGGACCTGCTCGCCGGCACTCGGTTCCTGCTCGCCGGAGCTTCTCCCACGTGTCCTCGATCCCCCCCCCCCCGGTGACTTTTCCTCGGCCAGGCAAACCGCAACAGTGAGCACCCCCTCTCCCTTCAATAATCCATGCCTTCAAGGTGCTCAGTGAAATGTCCACATGACTGTTCATTTAGTTTTTGACCCCGATTTTGCCTAAACTTCGTGCAGATCTCCTTGGCGTGATACGTGGGTGCCCGAACATCGGTTCTTACCTTTTCTTGGGTTCGTTTTGTCCGATCATTAGGTAGCAAAGCCCCTCCCTCTCTTATCTCCATTGCTTTGCTTCCATAGGGCCTTCTTGTCTCTAGAGTATATGTTCTTATATGTATCCTCTCTATTCTATGCAGCGAGGCAGTGGCTTAGTGACACCTTGGCAGTTGGGCAGTGACAGAGAACCCGAGGCCAAGCCCGTGGGTAAGGATCGAGGCCAAGCCTCGCAAGTGTCAGCTAGTTAGTGTCAGGGGAAGTATCTATCAGTTGTATTTCTTGTCAGCTGGTTGTCAGATCTTTTCAGTGGCAGTCCAGTCTTTCAGTGACAGTTTTTCTCTGTTCTTGTCAGCTATGCACTGCAAGAACGTTGGTGGCGCTCCGGGGGACTCTCCTCCCCGTCCTCCCCCTTCTGGTCAGCGACCCGGGAAGAGGAAGCTAGTCACGCGCAGGAAGCGCACCAGAGAGCAGCGAGAGGCCGATCAGGCCAGGGCAGTTGCAGACGCCGCAGAGCGTGCTGAGCAGGGTGGTCGTGCTGGTGGTTTGCGGATAGAGGACCAGTTGTCTCCAGAGCAGCGCAGAGTGATAGAGGAGGTCGAGCGTCGGCACGGCTCGTCGACTGGCACCCTTATGGCTGTCGGTCGTCAGACCACGTTCACCTCACCGGGCGTAGAGCCCCGGAGCTCAGGACAGGGCCAGGCAGAGGCCGAGACAGCCGAGGCAGTTGAGGCAGAGGCAGAGGCCGAGGAGGCAGTTCCAGAGGAGGTTCCCAGGCGTCGGTCATCTCGTCGCAGGACCGAGGTGCCGCCATGGCCCGACGTCCCTCTGCGGGGTGCATGTGCTCCTTCGAGGCCTGCGCCGCCGCTGATTCCGCGCCTGGACCTCCGAGTAGCCACTTGTTCTGAGATATAGACACTCCGGCTAGTCCCTATTGCGTAGTGGTTCCCGAGAGAGAGGCAGGAGCAGGCTGGTCCAGACTTCTTCACTGTCCTGCAGGAGGACTTTTACAGAGGATACAGGAACGCTGGGATCAGCTTGCGTTCTCAGAGAGTCTGCACCCTGGAGGCCCTGGTTTCAGCGTCAGAGCAGCTCCGTCCAGTTATTACCTACCTTCTTGGTCTGGCAGATCTTCTGGGACGGTCCGGTTCTTATATCGAGGATTGGGTGTTTTAGTTCTATGCCTCTCTGTGGGTGCACCCTGACCGCCAGACCATAGAGTTCGCTTTCAGAGGGGAGCACTACAGGCTTTTCGTGTCAGAGATCCGGGACTGGTTTGGCCTGCGTCACTCTATGACCCGGATCCACGACTTATGCTATGACCATACCGAGCCACCGAGGCACCCTCACGACGGAGAGCAGCCCCCGACAGACTTGGTGCGTCCCTGTTTTCGAGAGCCCTTTGGGGAGGGATCGAGCCGAGCGCCTAAGGATCTTACTCCTGCGGCTCGGATCCTCCACGAGGTACTTCGGCGCACCTTGCTGCCCCGTGTTGGGTTCAGAGAGGCCATCTCCCAACTCCAGCTCTGGCTCCTTGCCTATTTGATTCAGCAGAAGGAGTTCAACGTAATGGATGTGATTATTTGTGAGATGGAGGATACAGTGCCAGAGGGCATCAAGGCCCGCAAGCAGGTACCATATGCGCACAGGATCTCCTATATCATTTGGAAGGTAGCTGCCACCACAGGATCTGACCCCGGGCAGTCACTCACCGGCTCCGCGACCGTGTTCCCCGCCTATAACAAGAGTCAGCTTCTGGGACACGGTCGGGACCGCAGGTAGCAGCAGCATGGGGCATCGTCCAGCTCGCGACAGTGGCCAGAGGTGCCAGAGTCAGCTCAGGAGCAGGACGAGACCGTCCGGGCCCTCGCAGAGCAGGAGCTTGCAGACCTAGAGGGAGAGGGACAGTACGTCACCGAGGACCCCCACCGACAGCTCTGACGAGGACTACCACCTCTCGCCGCACTACTAGCCTCGTGCACATGACTCTCAGGCCGGGACAAGTGGTACTGCTTCCTCCTACCCCGCACTCCTTGCGATACTCTCTCGGATGGAGGAACAGCAGCGGACGGTCACTCAGGACGTCCAGAGGCTTGCACAGGAGCAGCAGCGCCTGGCTCAGGCACAGGCCTTGGCACAACAGCAGACCCAGGAGCGGTCAGATGCCCTGGAGCGCCAGATGATGGAGCTTCAGCAGCAGACCCTGAGCTTCATGGAGAGGGTCATGAGTGGTCCGCCCCAGTGGCAGTGGCAGCAGCCTCCACCGCAGCAGCAGCAGCTTCAGTGGCAGCCGCCTGTTCCATCACAGCCTCAACAGTTCCAGCAGCAGCCACAGTTTTCGGGTCCCTCCCAGTCCACCTGGTACACTACTCCACCAGGCGGGCCCCGCTCTTCAGTCTGCTCCGCACAGGCTTTACGCCTCATCCGACAGAGTCCTTGTTCGCGACGACTACTTCTGTGATGCGTGACCTGTCGGTCAGCTTCAGCGAGCTCACCGGGATGCCTACTCCAGATTTCCCCGGGTTAGCTCAGACCACGACGGCTCCTGTGACTTCCACTACAGAGACACTACTGAGCTCCATCGCGTCTTCAGAGCAGACTGAGCCAGTCCCGTCAGAGCCTGCCACGTCCGTTCAGCATGAGTTGGTCCCGATTCCAGAGCTTCCGCACTCCGACACTCAGGTTGACTCAGCTACCGAGATAGTGACTGCGACAAAGCCGACAGCGCCAGAGCAGCTAGAGACAGAGCAGGCAGAGCAGACCGAGCAGCTTGAGCAGCCAGCGCCGGCAGACCAGACCCAGACCGCTTCTCCTCCACATACAGCTACAGAGGGTCAGACTGTCGGGTCTTCTTCCTCAGACTCTGAGGCGCTTCTTCAGCAGTTCGAGTTCACTCAGCGTACTTCGAAGACTGCTCCTGACTCGTCTGCGCCACCTCCGCCCTTCGATGCTTAGATTTGGTGCTTGACGCCAAAGGGGGAGAGTGGTCGAGTATAGCGATAGGGGGAGCGATGTGAGAGGGACTTGCTTCTTTTGTTGTGTTATGTTTCACATACGCTCTTTACATATCGCATCTTTTGCACTTTTATGCTATATATGTTTGCTATGTGTTGGTAGTTCTTAGCTTCACTAAAGATAGAGCTAGGCAACTATCCCCGGTAACGGCCCAGAAATGCTTGTTGACACTAGCCAACGTCGTTACTAGGAGCAGACTATGGGATCTATTCCAGGCAACGGTGTCAGAAGTGCTTGAAGCAAGTCCAGTCACTATACCTAAAGGAGTGAAGCTAAAGCAGCTATCTACTAATGCCAAGCGGGGCTGTCAATCCCGACACTAGCAGGAGCTAGCTAGAGAGGTTGCAATCTACCAAGAGGAGATTCTGCAAGCGCACAGAACTATCGTAGTAGCACTTCGCCTGGGAGTACCAGGTGTCAATTTATTTGATCCCAAGGGAAGGCTAGGGTGGTGTATGAGTCGAGTCAAGGAGGGGATGAGAATCGAAGAAAAGAGAAAAGGGAAAAGGAGAGAAGGGAAAAGAGGGGATGGAAGGCTAGAAAGAATATGTGGGTGGATAGGTAAGGATGGAATGGATAGCTAAGGTAAAGTGGATGGATAGGTAGTTATGGGGTAACTAAGGATAACTAAAGATAACTAACTACGAACTAATAACTACTCCTAGATAACCACGAAGCAAGATAACTACGAAGCAAGACAGGCAAAAGTCAATAAAGCAACTAAGTTAAGTAAAGTTTTATTCCTATCTTATCAAGTATCGAGGCGTACTAGCCTTTACCACTGACTTAGGTTGAACGCTAGCACAACGAGCCTTACTGTTAAACTGGGCCAACTACGTGGTGGAATTCAAGGCGCACAGGGCTGTCACCACCTGCTTGCTACCACAGCTATCCGGGGGTCCAGCCGTATCTGAAGGTAAGTCTATAACTAAGCACCACGCTTAACTATATTCTAACTATCTCTACCCTAGCTTTGAATAGAGACACCATTGCGAACGTCAGAGCAAGTACTTGACTTAATAAGATAAACACTAAACTAACTAAGCAACCTATTGGCAAAGATCAATCACTAAGCACACTAGAGATTAACTACTATGGCTAAGTGAATTGAACTGTAGGATAGCTAGGCACTCAAGCAATCAATCAAGTATACCACTCAATACTGATAAGTAGAATAAAGTAATACTTGAAATGATGAACTAGAATATAGTAAAGTGCTTGAGATACAAGAGCAAAACCTGAACTGGAGATGAAGGAAGACTCTTCCCAGCTCCAGGATCGATCACTCGCACGCCTCTACTCTTGAACTAAGCCTTGAGCAGCGCTACCGCGAGGGCAAAGATGCCTTGCTCTACTAGCTACCTACTTGCCTAAGCTCTCTGAGATGCACCGCCTTCGCCTTCTGAGTATAAATATAAACCCTCGACCATTGTAGAATTGTGCACAACCATATCAATACAAACCGGCCCTGTGCCACCTTCGAGTTCTTAGTCGTGTCGTCGAGTTCTTCGAGAGGAATCATCGATCCGTCGACCTCCGTAAGTACCGGCAACCTTGTCATCATGTCTAGTATCATGCGGTGGATTTAGATATGATGCAAGTAGTCTCGTATGTTAAGCTTAGTATCGTGCGGCGGATTTAAGCTTATGACGGGAAGTTTTTGCTTATGCCTTGTATCGTGCGGCGGATTAAGTCATGAGTAAAAATAGTTATCGGCTCTATTAGATTTGGCAGATCCAATAGATTCTTTAAGTTATCATGTGTTATATGTTTTATTTATTTAATTCTTGTAACACTCTTTTGCCCAATCTAGATTGATCTTTGTTCGGCCTTGTCGCACGAGTTTGCTTGTGCTCTCTTTTAATCATAAGATCATGATGGTTGAATCAACTTTCAGTCTAGGTTGTTACATGTTGCGGGTTCATGCATATCAATCATGGTTAGGCTTTAATGAAACTAGGTGTCGTGCGGCAGATGCAGGTTTTAGATTAGTTTAATCATGCTTGCTTGTTTGTTCCTTCTTCATGGACCCCAATTCGGCTGGTTTGCCGATCTTGGTTAAGCTTACACGAGTAATGAGCCTTTATAGATCTGTTCAAATATATGCATGCTTTTAGCTTGTTATAATTAGATTGTATCATGCGGTGGATTAATCTAATTATAAGAAGTGGTGTAGGCTTATAGCAAGTGGTATCATGCGGTGGATTAGCTTCGCTTAAGTTTACGCCTGACCGGTTTATGAAGACTAAACGTGCGGCAGATTAGTTGGATTAGCCTATGCATGTGTTATTTGAATAGATCTATATTTGCAAGTTACCTGTTTATAATATCTTTAATTTGTTCAAGCATGTCTTTCTTTACATATGCATTCGGTAGTTAATATGCTTTACATGCTCTGTTCTCATACTAGCCGAATGACTTTACAAACATGCTCTGACAGACAACTTCTATAGCTGTGTGCCGTCGTGATTGGCTTCCAAAGCCGTACATATGGAACTGTCTGGTTTTATCCGGCATATTCCAAAGGTATTCTCACAGTTTTTTTTCCCTTGTTGGTTTTCAGGTCAAACCGACTGACACGTCTCCGGATTCAGCACATTCCGGGCACCCGATTGAAGCTAGCTTTTCGGCTTGCTGTGTGCTTGGCGTGAGGTGTCACGTTTTGTGTCAACACACTTTTTGGCATGCCCGGTGGGACCACTTCGTTTCAAGATGCCTGAGATCAGCGATGATCAAATTCTAGATGTGACCATGGATGAGTTGCTGCCAGACTTGAAGGATTTAGTACAGCAAGCTTGTGATGAATTCCAGCGCAAATGCTTGGCATCTTTCTCCAAGAACAAGAGTGGCAGGGTCTTCCAGAAGCAAGAATTCCCGAAGATCATTCCTCATCACCAGTTAGGGTCGTCTGACAATAACGAAGAGGAGGCTATTCGAAAGATGACTAAATTAGTATACAAAGCTGTATCGGAAGCGATGACCAATCATCAGGCAGCTTTCTTGAATACTTTTCGTGCTGTCATGGTTAGCATTTTTGGTCCAACAGCGAGCCGGCCCAATGCAAGGACCACTATTGTTCCCGGTACCTCAACATTGAAAGATCACAGAAGGAGGTGGAGCTGGCCCAAGCACAGGTGGGATTGTTCCTCATGAGACGCAACAACCTCCCCAAACTTATGGCCAGCTCACGTTCGGCACGACGGGGAACGTCCCACAATCTGCTTCTAAAGTATCTCCTGCAGCAAACAGAATACAGAGGAATATGTTTGGAGATGGATATCAAGAGTTCGTTGATTATAGCGCAATTAACGCCCTTCCGAATCCAGGCTACAAGAGTTCGGCAGGACTACATCCTGGGGGGGCAAGCACAAGCAGCTCCTGATTCGAATATTGACCTCATTATGCATAGGATGGCTAATATGATGCAAAATCAATTCGGCCTAAAACCAAAGGGTCAATCGTATGCTTACAAATCCCCTTACCCAGAGTGGTACAATCGGGTAGCACTTCCTCCAATGGTGAAGCCTCCCACTGATTTTGCCAAGTTTTCAGGCCAAGATGACACCAGTACCATAGAACATATCAGCCGATACTTGATGCAACTTGGAGAGGTGTCTACGGATGAAGCTTGGAGGATTCGGTACTTCCCACTGTCGTTGATAGGACTAGCCTTCTCGTGGTTTGCTTCTCTGCCAGTAAATTCTATCAATACATGGGCAGAGCTGGAACAGAAATTCCACTCGTACTTCTTCACGGGTACCAGCAAAAAGAAGTTGGTCGATCTCATGAGCCTGAGGATGAAACCTGGCAAGACGCCACAAGAATATCTACGCCGGTTTAGGGAAACCAAGAATCTTTGCTATTCTCTGAATTTGCCGGACGACCAATTGCCGGGGATAGCCATAGCTGGTATGTTGCCGAGTATCAAAGAGAAACTATTCGGCATGGAGTTTGATGACCTCGGGCAGTTATCACAGAGGTTGGCAACGATGAGCAGTCAAGCCCAAGGATTCAAGAGGAATAATCAATTCCAGAAGGGTGATGTGGCTGCTGAAATGTATCAGGCTTTTCTAGAAGAGGCAGCTGAATACGATAATGAAGATGAAATAGCTGCAGCCGAAATAGTCTGGGCTAAAGAGCCGACTCAAGTCAACCAGCGATGGCTGAGGCAACAAAAAGGTACTTATGACTTTGATGTTTCCAAGTCAGATAAATTATTTGAGTATTTGTTGAAGGAAGGACGCATCAAGTTGCCGGAAGGTCACCCTATGCTGCATCCCGAAGGAGTCAAGGATAAGAAGTATTGTGGTTTTCATAATACTAGATCTCATTCCATAAATGATTGTCGAGTGTTCAGAGTACGGGTCCAGAAAGCTATCCATGACGGGCATCTGAGGTTTGATGGAAAGATGAAGGTTGATGATAGCCCTTTTGGACAGAATACTGTGTCTTTCTCTGTTAATATGGTCAATGCAGCTGATCCCAGGGGCAAGAGCAAAATGAAAGTGTTAACCTCTGATAGAGCGAGGGAAGCTGGTGCTGTTGACCCTGATCGGCAAATTACAAATAAAGAGCTTCAGCAGAGGGTTCGGTTCCAGAATAGCCGAGCTAAGACGGGTGAAACTTCCAGACCCAAGGTTACGACGCGCATTCTGCTGAATAAATGGCATCGGGAACAGGAAAGGTACCAGAAGCAGAGATTTTATGAAGAACAGAAGTTCCTAGAGAAACAGCGAAGGTACGAAGAAGAGATGTACCAAGAGGAACGAGAAGATATGAGGGAGCAAGAACAATCTCATTGGGAGTGCTCGTTTTTCCAGTACTGTTGGAATGAAGGCTTGAAGCTGCCTGTTAAGAACAACTGCCCTGAGTGCAGTAATCAATATTCTGAGTATAGGCAATCTCGAGTCAACCGCCGTTCTGTCCATGAAAGGCTTGGGGCACGAGTCCCTGAGGACGATCGGTGTTTAAAAATAAATAATTCTGAAGATTGGCAGGGAAGAGGATTTGCCAATCGCAGTTGGACTCGCACTTGAGAAGAAGAGTACCGCGAGTATGTCTGGCAGAGAGGACAGTGGTGTCCGCCAGGGTTCAAAAGGATCCAGAAGAGAAGGGTGCAGCGCCTAAGAAACAGAGAGTTAGAGCAAGCAAGTGCCGAGATAAAGCGAGTCTGGCGACCCAAAGAAAAGCCGGATGGAAGTGATCGTTCGGTTGATGCATGCATGGCTTTCTTTCTTCCATCAGAATTCATAGCTCCCGAAGACCAGGATATCCGAGACGAGGTGTATTCAGACTTTGATGAAGATGAATTCTAGGATTTGTTGGCTCATCTTGTTTTAGCTCAAAGAGCGGTATTTGATAAACCAGCTAAGCACCGGCACTTGAAGCCACTTTATATGAGGGGGTATGTTAATGGCAAGCCACTAAGCAAGATGTTCATTGATGGAGGGGCTGCCATAAACATCATGCCATATACCACCTTCAGAAAACTTGGGATGGCAAGTGAAGACTTATTGAAGACTGACATGGTGTTGAGAGACTTTGCTGGTAATTCCTCTGATACTCGGGGGGGCATTTCATGTTGAGTTGACAATCAGAACTAAAACCTTGGTCACTACTTTCTTTGTCATTGATGTCCAGGGGGCATACAGTTTACTATTAGGAAGAGACTGTATACATGCAAACTGTTGTGTGCCGTCAACTATGCATCAATTCCTTATCCAGTGGATCGGAGATGATATCGAAATTATCCATGCTGATGATTCGGTAAGTGTTGCTAATACGAAGCCCATCTACTGGGAATATGATGGTGTCGAGTGCTTCTCTGGGAGAGCTTGGGAAGTAGGTCCTGTGAATGTTTTCGACAAGGACCAACAACCGATTCAGATGATCGGCTCTCAGAGTAATTTTTAAATAGTCCAGCTGATGGTAATGGAGAAGAATTGGGACCAAGTTTCATATCGGCTGACAAGGAATAAAGTATTGATGATGAAGCCGAAATAGGACCGATGTGTACCAAGTTTGGGTCTCGGGTGTTTAAAAGTTCTGCTTATTTCTCCATTGCTGAAACTCAAAGGAAATCAAGAATTCGTGAAGAGTGACGTACAACGAAGGGACTTAGTGAAATTAAAAAGCACATGAAGGCATTTCCTCAGCTTGGTGATCATTTCAAGTTGTACGTGGCGGCCGATAGCCTTACAGCAGGATCGGCCCTTATTTTAAGTTTAAAGGAAAAGATAGGTAGCAGCTAGCTTTAGCTGAAAATGTTAAACCCAGAGAAGGGTATTGTTGGTATAAATTAATGCACACTCTACTTTATCCGCAAGCGCACAAATAACATCTACCGATGTAGCACTTCACCAGAGTAACCCAGTTTTAATATCGAACCCAAAGGAACGGATAGTGTTAAGTCTTAAAGTCTAACCCCTAAGTAGCTAACAAGGACGAAGAATCTAGAAGTATAGAGGGGATCACTAAGGTTGTCTAATTCCAATTTAAGGGTGATATGTTTATATTATTCTTAGTGGGGAAGTTGCCATAAAAGGTCACAAACAGAGTATGAGTCTTTTATGCAAATGTATAATCCTACCGAGCCTACACACGGGTAAGTGGACTATAGAAGAATCAACAAGGCTATAAGAGTCACCCTTGCGAACAACCACTACTACCGGCGTTATAGGAGGCATTTATGAGCTATCAAGTCTAAGCACCACGCTTACACTATCCAACAACTCTAAATCTAGAATGACTAGAATTAAAGTACTCAAAAGAGAGTCACAAACCTTAAGAATAATAAGAACAATAGCTCAAATTTAAATATAGACGTTGATTACCGAAACAATCGCTGAAGCAAGCTGAAGATGAACTTGAATCCGCAGGTACAAGATGAAGAAGTTGATCCGACAGGCCAGAGCTCCTTCTTGATCTCTTCCTCTCTCTCTCTCTCTCTCTCTCTCTCTCTTCTAGTTCTAATATAAGACTAGGTTCTAACCTAAACTAGAGGGGTAACTAGTCTTCTACTTGATAGCTGGCTCCTGATTACAACTAGATGAACTAGATCTAATTCTAGATGAACTAGAAGAGATTCATCTAGAGAGACCTCTACTTCTAATTGAAACCCTAGTTTCTGATGTGGAGATGAATAATGAAGATGGAGATGCCTGGAGAGGGGGTCTGGGGCTGCTTATATAGCCCTGAGGGATCAACCGCGGCCGTTAGATCAAACCGACTTAAGGTACGGCTAAGATGCATCCTAGAGGTCGGTGGAGGAAGCTTGCAGAAGACGGAGACCAGCGGGCCCAGGGGGGACCGACCGGTGGGTCCAGGGGACTGGTCGGTCCCACCTGGAGGTGGACCGCGGTGCCCTTTCTCGTGGTGTCTCTATGTGTTCTCTGGAGTCTTCTAGAAGTATCCCGACGTGGCGGTTGCGTTATCTCCCAACGGTTTCCTTCTATGGGAAGCTATCGGTGCCGATTTTCTAGTTTAGTCCCTGCAAAATCATAACTCACCAAAACTCGTGGAATATTGTCAGTTGAAACCCTAAACATTTGTTGGTGATCAAATTCTTGCCCTTTTCATATTTATTTATCCTTTAATTTTGATAGATAACTAGCGTCAACAGGTATTCGGCTGTAGAGAGATTTTGTTCATATATGCACCACTCATGGATTAAAGCTTCGGCACTATTTGTTAAAGGCCGAATGCATGGAAATTGTATCTGGAGCGGATGCAAAGACATTTTTATACAGCCGATGTGTAAAGCATCGCCTTTAGCAGAAAAATGTTCCAAGAAGTTTAAGTTATAGTCGATATTATTTATATCGCCTTTAGTGCAAGAGTGTTCATGACCCAGTAATCCTAGCGTTTTTTCGAATAGTAGGTTTATTGGGGGAAGGGAAAGGTGAAGTGCAGTAAATGAAATGCCGAGTGACATGACACATCGGGATCCAGTCGACTAAAATGACGTCATATATTCGGCAAATGTTCTTCTGAGGGGATGTTACAGTCGAAAGGGATCATTGGAGTCGAGAGATGCAAATAGACATTGCTCAGAAGAGAACAAACTTCATTTATTGAATTACAAATCTGTCCCAGTACAAACTATTTTCGGAGTGCTTTGTTCAGGACAGGCTGAAGACCAGTGATTTCAGCGAAGGGCAACGGCGTAGTCATCATCTTCAAAATTGTCCAGGGGCTCATCTGAAAAGCCGCGTCGAGGTGCATACCTTCGATGACGGCCCGATTTGTGCGGCCATCCATAGCATCAAGACAGTCATTCTTCGCGGGAAAAGCTGGTGAAGGAAGGAAAATGTGGCAGGCAGGCATGAGCTCAATTGAAAGAAGGAGGTCAAAGTGGGGGTTTCATTAACCTCTGATAACGTTGCAGATTTTGTTTGCACTAGAAAGAAAGCAGTAAGTCAAGGATAGATGAACAAGAGAAGCTACCGCAAGGGGGCAAGAAATCAGTTTTTTACCCATAAACACCAGTGAGTTGATGCCTGGCTTCTTCCTACCCCGCTCCCAGTAGGGTGTCTGCAGTGATTGCTGTTACCTACCATTATTGGAAGCGCAGGCGAAAGATTTTCTCCCTGGCTTGGACTTAAGAGCCGAGAAGTAGAAAGTTTGCAAGTCAAATTGATCAATTATAGTCAAGGGGGATGACTTGTCTGAGGTCATATTTCTAAAAGCCATAGCTTGCACTGTTAAATCACACGTTGGGCTGGAGTTTTCATAGTCTATAGGCCGTTATTGAGCCGAACCAAGTCTTGCTGACCTGGAGCTCGTGAGACTAGTAGAATTCGGTTGAAAATGGTTGCTATATGGTGTCTTACTTTCGGTTGATTATTTAAAGGATTCATATTGCCGATTGACACTAAGGGCAGGAAGCTAAAAAAAGGGGAGAGTCCCATGAAGAATTTTGTCCTAATGTCATCATGAATCAGCTGACAGCTTTGGTGACTAATGGTTACTTACGGGGAAGTGACAATCAGCATGATTATCAACGACAGCCAATGTAATGCACATCGCCGTTAAGGTAAAGAGAAAATCGGTAGTTGGTGCACGAAACAAAACATATGTTGATCTCGAAGGATCAGTCACAGATTGGATTCAAGAGGACGAACAGAGGATTTTTATTTACAAAGGGAAAATACAAGGTTATAATAGGGGGGATCAGTTCGTCCACTCCATCCTACGCCTAATCGGGAGAAAGTGATCAAAGGCGTCGGCCAGATCTGTCTCGGCTTCCTTCATATCTTCTACGGAATGTTCTACTCTATCCTCCAGTTCTTGCTCGCAGACATCAAATCTGCGGTAATCAGCGCCAGAATGAATCCTCACGGTGGAGAAGGCGAGCGCCGCGTCGTACCCCATGCCGGCCCTAGAGATGATGGTGAGGATTCGGTTAACTTCATTCACCCACTTCAGGGGTGTCGTACCCGCTACATTGGCCGTAACGGCGAGCTTGGTGATGGCAGCTTCAAGGGCGTGGAGTTTAACTGCTAGAGCTAAAAAGAGGAAGAGTGAATAAGGGTGAAAGAAGAGAATAAGTAAAGAAATGAAGAAAATACTTACCGGTGGCTCGTTCCCGAGCAGCGTCACGCTCTCGAGAGATTCAGGTGATCTCCCAATCCTTTCCCTCCAAATCAAATTGAAGATCCACAAGCTTCCGAGTCAGGTCCTCGGGGAGGTCGTCATTGATTCTCCTGAAGGAAACAGCGAAGTAAGAATTACTACTTTATTTTTGGAACAATCAAGAGAAGGGAAAAAGGAGCAACCTCCTCTTAGATGTGCTGGAAGCTCCGAACTCGGAGCTATGGCGGCTCGCCTCGGAAGACATCTTCTGGTTGATTGGGGAGTAACAGGAGAAAAGAGGGTTTTTCTGGTTCGGGAACAAAGCAGGGGAGTTTAGGGTGCACGAGTCAGAACAAAGTGAAGGGAGATTTTAAAGGATTCCAAGAGGCGCATCGGGAGATGAATCGGTAGGTAAAGTAATTATGACATGCGAGGTTTCTACAAAAGGGATATGCTTCCGGGGATTCCACGTGTGTGTATGGAAAAGGAATTTTGAAACAAATATTTGTCCCAAAATTAGGGGGCATGTGTTGACACCAAATTCTTGCACGCGCAAGAGTATGACAGGTGGACCCAACCAGCAGAGAAGGAAGGATTCAGCAAGCAATCGGATGGCTATTTGGTCTTCATGGTTTCGGTGCATGCTTGTGCGGTCGGCTATTTTACAAGACGGTAGCTCCATTCGGGAGATGGAAGTTGCAAAATAAAACCGACTTGCATAAGAAGACACGTGATGATGGAGGATGCCGAAGAATTGGGAAGTAGAATTTGTATCTTTCCATATTTTATTATGCAAATCATAATCATTTAGGACTAGTGTTTCGTCCAGGGTATAAATATAAACCCTCGACCATTGTAAAATTGTGCACAACCATATCAATACAAACCGGCCCCGTGCCACCTTCGAGTTCTTAGTCGTGTCGTCGAGTTCTTCGAGAGGAATCATCGATCCGTCGACCTCCGTAAGTACCGGCAACCTTGCCATCATGTCTAGTATCATGCGGTGGATTTAGATATGATGCAAGTAGTCTCGTATGTTAAGCTTAGTATCGTGCGGCGGATTTAAGCTTATGACGGGAAGTTTTTGCTTATGCCTTGTATCGTGCGGCGGATTAAGTCATGAGTAAAAATAGTTATCGGCTCTATTAGATTTGGCAGATCCAATAGATTCTTTAAGTTATCATGTGTTATATGTTTTATTTATTTAATTCTTGTAACACTCTTTTGCCCAATCTAGATTGATCTTTGTTCGGCCTTGTCGCACGAGTTTGCTTGTGCTTGAGAACACATATGATGAATGATTGACTATGATGAGGAAGGTTTGAGGCTTTTACCCGGTTGAGTCATTATCTTGCTATGCGCTTAATGTTTATGACTAACCGGTGGCGTGAGTTGTGTGGTGTTTCTGGGTTGGTGTGCTTGTGCGACATGTGTCTCTTGGCTGTGTTGATGTGCAGGTGTGGAGCTCGGATACAGTGGTCTATGGCGAGGTGAAGGTCAAGTAGAGACGTGTCGTGCTGACGGACCGGGTGCGGTGAAGGATGGGCGTGCCGTGCGGCGGACGTGCCATGCCGAGGTACCGACCGGTGAAGGGCGGACGTGAGGCTTGGACTGACGGACCAGGGGCCAGAGGACCAGCTGTGGTAGCTGACACGTGGCATCGGCAAGCGAGAGCACATGGGATGTGCGATGCATCGGCCGAGTCGGGAGGAAGGCGCTGGAGTCGTGTCACTTGGCGGGAGGTCGGACACGGGCTTGCGTGCGGCGCAAGTGCCGTCGGCCAAGTCAAGAAGGAAGGCGAAGGCGTTGTGCCCGGCGTGGAGGCTGGACATGCATCGGCATCGGTGCCGGTGGTCGGGGTGTGCGAACCACATCCCGTCTACGGTGCGGGTTCGGTAGCTGAGCCTCAAAAAGCTACCATCGACGGTTTCCAGGTTTGGGCCTCAAAACCTGGGCGCGCGGGTTTCCGAGTTTGGGCCTCAAAACTCGGGGTGGACGGTTTCCAGGTTTGGGCCTCAAAACCTGGGCTTGCGGGTTTCCGAGTTTGGGCCTCAAAACTCGGGGTGGACGGTTTCCCGGTTTGGGCCTCAAAACCGGGGGTTGGTCCGAAAGGACGGTCGACGCGTGGCGGCACCGAGAGGCTTGCGTTGCGGCGAAGCTATCGGTGAGAAGGCGCGGCGGTCGACGGTGGTGGCACGTGGCGGCATCAGGGAGGTCGCGTCGAGGCGAAGCTACCGGATGTGCGGGCGTGGCCGTCGGATGAAGATTGACCGGACTGGACGGTTTTACCCCTGGGGGGTATTTGGGACGAGTGCTTAATGTAAGGGCGTTATGGTCTTCGGACGTGCGCCTTTATATATGAAGGGGGCTGCTAGGGCAGCCGTCATCCTTGGGAGTTTTAGGTGGTGTCTCTCTCATTTTGTTTCTGTGAGAGTAGGCTAGGGTTAGGGAGAGTTGGCTCTTGTTCTTGAGCTTTTTGCCATCCAAGCTTTGTGTTGCTAGGATTGGCTTGTAGCCCGACACCGAGTGCTTAATCAATTCATCTTGCTGAATCCAAGGATCAAATTCGTGGTTGAATTCGCGTTTTGAATTTGTTCTTCGCGTTCTTCTTTTCTCCACGATTTTCTCCTCCCCCGATCTCCCTCTATGTTGCGTCTTTTGCGATTCCGTTTGAATCAACTTGTTCTTTGATGTGAGGAGAATATTTCCACTGGAGGAATTCATCTCTACCCTCACGAACAAGTAGATCGGGCCGAAATCGTTTTTGTTCTTCGTTCTTCCCCTTTTCTAGTGTTCTTCGGATTTCTCATGGATTAGTTGGATTGAAGCGATGATATCCTAGGATTAGCTTCCCAACACGTAGAAGAACACTTGGGAGAAGTTTGGTTGCAGCCCCGTTCGATTTGGTGAAGATCCAATCGATTTTGGTTTTGTCCCGTGAGGATTTTGGGCGTTCTGGGAGGTCGCGGACAGTCCGCCCTATTGGCCGCGGACAGTCCGCGCATCGCGGTTCCAGCCGGACCAGTGGCTGGTTGCCTCGTTGCCTTTCCCTCGGGTGACCGGCGGACAGTCCGCCAAGTTAGGGGCGGACAGTCCGGCCATCGGGCTCCAGCTGGTTCAGTAGCTGCGCGGCTCGGTCGGTTTGGTCAGCAGTGACCGGCGGACAGTCCGCCAGTGTAGATCGCGGACAGTCCGCGAGTCGGGCAGGGAGCGTCCAACAGGTTTGCTGTTTTGCGGTGTTGGCTGGCGGACAGTCCGCCAGGTCTTTGTGGACAGTCCGCCCCTGGCGCGGACAGTCCGGGATCAGCAGGCCGGACAGTCCGGGAATCGCCTGTAGGGTGAGTTTTAGTGCGTTTGCTCTCCTGGCTTTTCCGCTTTGTTTCCGGACTTCTCGGTTGCTCCTATAGTTCACCTAGGAACCTCTCTACATATCTTTGCTATGCGTTAGCATTGGTATTTGGAGGAATCCCGACGTAGCCGTCTATCTACGTTAGGGAGTGGTCTTTTGGGTCCGAACTTGACTTGGAGCTTTGGGGGTTTTGGTTTGCTCCCTAGAGCGGTGTCTCGCTGTGATCCTAGGGATCATCCACCCTCTTTCTAGGGTCGTAGGCATCGCGTTTGAGTCCGAAGCTTTTGGGGTTGTTTTTGTTGGGACAGAGGCCGTAATTTCTGAGAAGAAATTTTAGGCTCCCATTCACCCCCCCTCTGGTCGCCTTGCGATAGCATTTTCGGTCCTTCAATTGGTATCGAAGCCAGTTAAGGATCTCTCTACCTTAACCGGTTCTGGATCCGCGAAGGCGACCTTTTGAGAGCGGATTTGGTTTTCAACTTTTCTTGTCGAGGTGTTGAGCTTTTGCTTTGCTAACACTAACGGTGCTTTTGAAGTGCACCAAGTTCTTCTTCTAGTATGTCTTTGTCTTTCAGCTTGAACGGTTCCATGGACGACATCTTGGGAAGAAGGAGGAGTGCAGTTGATGAGAGGGATCGCGAGGTGAACGATCTGCTGATCCTTCTATGAGATGATGAGCTTTCACCGGAGGATCTTCTTTGTCAACTTGGCAAGGCCAAGAAAGGTACTCTCGCTTCGAGTCTTGTGACCTTGCAAAATCTTTATGAGGCTCGATCTAGGAATGTTGAGCTTTGTAGTACCTTGCGTAGAAAGGTTGAAAAGTTGAAATGCTCCATTGCTAGTTTGAAGTCTAGTGCCCCTTTGCCTTGCACCGGTTGTAGTGACATGGTTAGGAAGAATGATGAGCTAAGCTTTTCCCTTGCTAGCTTAAAGTCTGAGAATGAATTGTTGAAATCAAATGCTTCCAAACCATGTCTAGCTTGCATTGACTTGCGCAAGGACTTTGATTGTGCTAGAACTGAAATAGCCTTGCTTAAGTCAAATGCTTTGTTACCATGTGTTTCATGTGAGTCTTTACATGCTGAACTTAATAATTTAAAATTGACTCACACCACATGTGTAGATGAACTTGAGCATGCTAGGGCTGAAATTATTAAGATAAATGCTAGGCCTTGTAGCTTGTGCTCTTTGAATAAAGATGCTTGCCTTACTTCTTGTGCTAACCATGATTCTTTGCTTGATGTGAATGGTGATGTTTCTTCCACCAATTTTATTTGCACGTCTTGCATTGATTTGGAAAAAGAAGTTTTGGTTTTGAAGCAAATGCGCGATGATATGAGCGCCAAGTTGGTTGAGCACAATGATATGAGTGCCAACCTTGAAAAGGAGATTGAGCTCTTGCGTACCACATATGCCGAGTGCATTAGAGAGGAGATGGAGAATCTTAAAAATGCTCCATGTGGTACTTGTGATCGCCTCATGTTTGAAAATGAGGTTTTAGCCAAAAGGTGCAAGAGCCTTTGTGCTAAGTCTTTTGAGTCACGCTTTTCTTCCAACTCCGATGTCGATGTTTCCAAGTCTGCATCTTTGCGACCGGAGTTGAGTTTTTGTGTTGCGCGTGAGTCTTTTGACGATAGCACTAGTGTTAAGGTTTTGGATAGCTCTTTCATAGCTACTCCCAACCTTGCTGTTTCTTCGAGTGATGTCGAAGGGACTTCTCTTGACAAGGGTGCTTCTCATATTTTTGGGACTCGTCCTCCCAATCCGGTTTTTCATTGCACCTTTTGCATGAAGGATGGACATTCGCTCGATTTTTGTTTCCGCCGTGTCAAACACGAGCGACGTATTCGAGCTAAGGCTTTTAGGAAGCCGCGTAGCCTTTCCCATGGCACGTGTGCTCCTAGTATTGGCACCAAGTTGAACGTTGATGCTTCTTGTTCCAAGTCCCAAGGGACTTCTCACTTGTCGGAGAATGGTGTGCCTTCCAATAGGCCTTTGTACCATTGCTCTTTTTGTGAGAAAGATGGGCATCAAGAAAGCTTTTGCTATCGGCGTGCCAAACGCTTGCGCCAAGCTCGCTCTTCTAGGAAGTTGGTGGTTCATGGCCCTTCTCATGGCATGAACGCTTGTGTTCCTAGTAAGAAGCCCCTCTTAGTTTATGGGTTTTATGACTCCTTTTCTAGTGGGATAGGTCATGGTCGTGGACATGCTTCTAGTGCTTCTTCCCTTGGTCCACGCCATGCTTCTCATGATGCTTCTATTGGTTCTTCTACAAAAATCTTGGAAGATGTTTGCCTCTTTTCCCGTGGTACGACTCGTTCTTCTCCTCGAGTTGTCCTTTTGAGGAATTCTTTCAAGGGTGTTTCACAATTGCATTTGAACCAACATTTGCATCATGCTAACCCACAAGATAAGTTGAGTTTTGTGACCAAGTCTTGGGTTCCCAAGTACATGCCTGCTAACCCTTTGGGATCCAAGACTCGGGTTACTTTGTCCTCTTGTGTGTAGATATGAGGACGCGGGGTGGAGAACATGCGCCTGATGGAGCTTGATCTTTTAGAAGTGATCAAGAGTTGATGGTTCTCTACACCCCACTTAGATTTGCCTCCAAAGAGGCTTTTGCAGTTGGTGAGCTTTCTTATTCACTCATACCATGTACATCCATGTGCTAATTCTTGTGGTATGAGATGGACTGTCATGTGCTCACTTGTATAGTTCTTGCATGTACATTTTCCTTTGTATCATGTTTTGCTTTAGTCTAGCATGTGCTATCTTCTGTATCATATGTCATGCTAGCTTTGTATATAGCTTTTGTGGAATATCCACTTTTCATGCTAGTATGTGATCCTCATGAACATTATGCCATGCGTTACCATACTTCTCCATGAGCTTTATTTGTAGTGGTATGATGTTCATTAGGTGTCACTTGTCAGGTGCTAGTTTTGGTTAGCTACATGTATCCTGTTGACATGTTTAGTTTGAGCACTAGCCTTTCCACAATTTTATCATGTTACATGCTTTTGGATCTATTGCTATCATTATCTTGCATTGTAGCATGTGTTGAGGTTTAGGTTGTGTTCAGGTCGATCATGTCTCTAGGCTGCATTTTGCTATACAGTGCTTTATCCTGTTGCATGGTAGTCTTGACTAGTTTGAGTTCAGTTCTCCTTGCGGTATCATTCATAGGTAGATCTCCTTTTGTTGAGAGTTCACCTTATGCTTATTATGTGACTAACTGTTTTCGTGGAGACCTTGAGGTCACACTGGATGAGACAACGCCTTGTGTTTCTTCTGCTTTTGAGTGTGCAGGAGAACAGGAGCCTGGAAAGAGCATTTCGGCTCACGGACCCGATCCCACTTCTTCCATGACTTGGGGTTCCGTTCGAGCAGTTCTCCAGCGAGCACTAGCTGCACCAGTGGGAGTGACAGCATCAGGCGAGGGGGAGACGACTCTGGCGAGGCAGGCGCCCCGGAGTTCAGCAGCATCAGGCGTCCCCTCGGGTATCACACCAGCAGGAAGTCATGCGCTTCATGAGGTACGTCCGACACACTTCTGAGTTCAGATTTTGGCTCTCTTCTTCTTCGACCTCTTTATGCGGTGTGGTCTTCTCGATGTGGATTTTGCTGGCTGTTTGCTTGAGCATTTCTTGGCTCTTTTCTTGTGAGTCTGGTGTGTGTTTCCTTTTTAGTTGGGGAAGCATTTTGCTTGTTGTATCTTAGCTGGGCTTTTCCGATACCCCTTTTGTTTTGGGTTTTACTCTTTAGACTAGCTTTTGCATGCATTTCATCATGTACATCTTGCATTTTAGAGCTTCATGTATAGAGCAATGAGAATGAGACTATGCTCTTTTTGGTATGCCCTGCTTATTCATGATGATGCTTGTAGCTTAGGCTCTTTTTGATCACTTGATACATGTTATGAGCTAAGCTATTTTTGCAAATGGTGAACTTGTCTAATCAACTATGAAACCTTTAATTTGTTCACCATTGAGATTGGCAACTAGCATGGGTAGGATGTGTTGAGATCACTTGTGCTATCTTTTGTATGCTAGGTTGCTATGTCTCTTACACTGAGTCATTCACTTGCTTGGATTGTTCATATTTACCTTGTGCTTAAAATTTGATCCAAGTATTAGTGAAATGAAAAGATCGAGATGGGATTGCATGTGTCAGCACCTCACGGTATCGAGACTGTTTCTCATTGCACATTTGAGTTAAACTTGAGCCATGTAGTGTAAGACCGAAACCGGTGCTTTAAGCTTCCGATTGCTTTTCTTGCATAGGCTTAGCCCGGTTGAAAAGTTAGGCAATGACCATGCTTTTAACCTCTCGCAATCACATGCTTTGATTTGAACTTGTGTTAATACCGCTGCAAATTCCGATAAAATTTGAAAAATAACACAAGTCTATGCTTCATTCTATTGCATGATGATTGAACTTTGCTAGGGGTAGTTCACCTTGTATACTTGAGTTAGCACTTGATTTCCTGTCTATTCATGCTAAGTGCTATTTTAGTGGTGAACTCTTTTTCAAATGGCTTAAAACTGCTCATATGCTAACTTGTTCATATTTCGTATTCATTTGATCAGTTTGAGCCTTTGCTAGCATTTGTATTGGTTGCTAAACTTTCAGGGCAGCACCCTTTTGAGCATCTTTTCATTCTGATTGCTATACACTTGAAGCTGTTGCATTGTGCATATCATGCATTTTTAGCTTAGTGTACATATCCCCAGCTCCGATACACTCTGTGGTCACGGTCAGTGCTTTTCATCGCCCCCATATGCTTTTGGTTGATGACTTGTCTTGTGTTTGTATCAACTTTGTGGAGGAATGTTAAAACCCCTCAGCATGTTCCCTTTTGTCAAGGGGGAGAAGCTGTTTGCAAGGGGGAGTTTGTGTGTTGGCACAACGGGGAGAGTCATGCATTTTGGGGAGAGCTTTGAGCAAGGGGGAGTTTAGTTCTTTTATGTTCTTCTTCACTCGGTATAGCTCTTTTATGTGTCTCAATTGGTATCCATCTCTTGGTATGGAATGCAATTGGTGTCATGAGCTTTGTGCATAGCTTTTGTGTATAGGCTTGCTTTCAGGAGGAGTCGCTTTTGTCTTGCTGCTACTCCGCGTGCTCCGAGTGTTTGTGCTCCATTTAGTGTTGAGCCTCTCTTGTGGTTTCTCTCAGTCGGTATCGAGCCTGCTAGTCGTGTTGAGCCGTTTTTGCCTCTGTCTAGAGGGACTAGCAGTTTTTTGCTTGGTATTTTCGATTGGTATGGACCCTTCAGCTAGTTGCGTCGAGCCTATGTGCCTCTGTCTTGAGGAGCTAGCTGATTTCACCAATTCTTGGCTGATTGTGATTTGTTGCGCTCTTATGCGTTGTTTCAGCCTCATTTGGTGTTGAGCCTTGAGCTAGTGGTGTTGAGCCTTTTCTGCCTCTTCTTGAGGACTAGCTCATTTTTGACTTGGTTGCGTCGAGCCGTTGCCCATGTCTTTGGGAACCAAGTCTTTTGCTCTATGTGATCGAGTTTTGCTCTTTATTGAGTTGTTGCTCTGATCCCTTGCTTGGTTGCGTTGAGCCGTTGCCCATGTCTTTGAGGACCAAGTTATGTCTCATGACAAGTGATTTTGTTCTTTGCCCTCCGATGGCTTTTGATCACTTGAATGAGATTTTCGGTTTTGGTATCTCAAACCATCTCTTTTGCCTAGTTTTTTGTCAATTCAATCATCAAGGGGGAGAAAGAGAAAGAGAGAGAAAAATGGGGAGAAATTGACCCAAAACCAAGTGGATAAGTACCTTGGTAACCAAGTGGATAAGTACCTTGGTCTCTCTTTCGTGATGATTGTTTGACAATTTTATTTGAGATTGGTTTTCGAGTACCTTTTGGGATTCATGAAACTCTTGTTTCTCTTGACTCTTCGGTTGTGTGGAGGCTTTGCCCGCTTTTCCCGTTTCTTTCGGGACTGAGAGCTTTTATTTGGAGTTTTCATGATCCTTCCTCATCTCCAGTAGCCTTGTGTTTGCTTTTGTTTGGCTTTTGGGCACTTGGATGAGGCTTGCCTTCAAACCCTTCCTTTTTGGTTTATTTTTAGTCAATGCATTCATCAAGGGGGAGATTGAGAACACATATGATGAATGATTGACTATGATGAGGAAGGTTTGAGGCTTTTACCCGGTTGGGTCATTATCTTGCTATGCGCTTAATGTTTATGACTAACCGGTGGCGTGAGTTGTGTGGTGTTTCTGGGTTGGTGTGCTTGTGCGACATGTGTCTCTTGGCTGTGTTGATGTGCAGGTGTGGAGCTCGGATACAGTGGTCTATGGCGAGGTGAAGGTCAAGTAGAGACGTGTCGTGCTGACGGACCGGGTGCGGTGAAGGATGGGCGTGCCGTGCGGCGGACGTGCCATGCCGAGGTACCGAGCGGTGAAGGGCGGACGTGAGGCTTGGACTGACGGACCAGGGGCCAGAGGACCAGCTGTGGTAGCTGGCACGTGGCATCGGCAAGCGAGAGCACATGGGATGTGCGATGCATCGGCCGAGTCGGGAGGAAGGCGCTGGAGTCGTGTCACTTGGCGGGAGGTCGGACACGGGCTTGCGTGCGGCGCAAGTGCCGTCGGCCAAGTCAAGAAGGAAGGCGAAGGCGTTGTGCCCGGCGTGGAGGCTGGACATGCATCGGCATCGGTGCCGGTGGTCGGGGTGTGCGAACCACATCCCGTCTACGGCGCGGGTTCGGTAGCTGAGCCTCAAAAAGCTACCATCGATGGTTTCCAGGTTTGGGCCTCAAAACCTGGGCGCGCGGGTTTCCGAGTTTGGGCCTCAAAACTCGGGGTGGACGGTTTCCAAGTTTGGGCCTCAAAACCTGGGCTTGCGGGTTTCCGAGTTTGGGCCTCAAAACTCGGGGTGGACGGTTTCCCGGTTTGTGCCTCAAAACCGGGGGTTGGTCCGAAAGGACGGTCGACGCGTGGCGGCACCGAGAGGCTTGCGTTGCGGCGAAGCTATCGGTGAGAAGGCGCGGCGGTCGACGGTGGCGGCACATGGCGGCATCAGGGAGGTCGCGTCGAGGCGAAGCTACCGGATGTGCGGGCGTGGCCGTTGGATGAAGATTGACCGGACTGGACGGTTTTACCCCTGGGGGGTATTTGGGACGAGTGCTTAATGTAAGGGCGTTTTGGTCTTCGGACGTGCGCCTTTATATATGAAGGGGGCTGCTAGGGCAGCCGTTATCCTTAGGAGTTTTAGGTGGTGTCTCTCTCATTTTGTTTCTGTGAGAGTAGGCTCGGGTTAGGGAGAGTTGGCTCTTGTTCTTGAGCTTTTTGCCATCCAAGCTTTGTGTTGCTAGGATTGGCTTGTAGCCCGACACCGAGTGCTTAATCAATTCATCTTGCTGAATCCAAGGATCAAATTCGTGGTTGAATTCGCGTTTTGAATTTGTTCTTCGCGTTCTTCTTTTCTCCATGATTTTCTCCTCCCCCGATCTCCCTCTATGTTGCGTCTTTTGCGATTCCGTTTGAATCAACTTGTTCTTTGATGTGAGGAGAATATTTTCACCGGAGGAATTCATCTCTACCCTCACGAACAAGTAGATCGGGCCGAAATCGTTTTTGTTCTTCGTTCTTCCCCTTTTCTAGTGTTCTTCGGATTTCTCATGGATTAGTTGGATTGAAGCGATGATATCCTAGGATTAGCTTCCCAACACGTGGAAGAACAATTGGGAGAAGTTTGGTTGCAGCCCCGTTCGATTTGGTGAAGATCCAATCGATTTTGGTTTTGTCCCGTGAGGATTTTGGGCGTTCTAGGAGGTCGCGGACAGTCCGCCCTATTGGCCGCGGACAGTCCGCGCATCGCGGTTCCAGCCGGACCAGTGGCTGGTTGCCTCGTTGCCTTTCCCTCGGGTGACCGGCGGACAGTCCGCCAAGTTAGGGGCGGACAGTCCGGCCATCGGCCTCCAGCTGGTTCAGTAGCTGCGCGGCTCGGTCGGTTTGGTCAGCAGTGACCGGCGGACAGTCCGCTAGTGTAGATCGCGGACAGTCCACGAGTCGGGCAGGGAGCGTCCAGCAGGTTTGCTGTTTTGCGGTGTTGGCCGGCGGACAGTCCGCCAGGTCTTCGCGGACAGTCCACCCCTGGCGCGGACAGTCCAGGATCAGCAGGCCGGACAGTCCGGGAATCGCCTGTAGGGTGAGTTTTAGTGCGTTTGCTCTCCCGGCTTTTCCGCTTTGTTTCCGGACTTCTCGGTTGCTCCTATAGTTCACCTAGGAACCTCTCTACATATCTTTGCTACGCGTTAGCATTGGTATTTGGAGGAATCCCGACGTAGCCATCTATCTACGTTAGGGAGTGGTCTTTTGGGTCCGAACTTGACTTGGAGCTTTGGGGGTTTTGGTTTGCTCCCTAGAGCGGTGTCTCGCTGTGATCCTAGGAATCATCCACCCTCTTTCTAGGGTCGTAGGCATCGCGTTTGAGTCCGAAGCTTTTGGGGTTGTTTTTGTTGGGACAGAGGCCGTAATTTCTGAGAAGAAATTTTAGGCTCCCATTCACCCCCCCCCCCTCTGGTCGCCTTGCGATAGCATTTTCGGTCCTTCAGTGCTCTCTTTTAATCATAAGATCATAATGGTTGAATCAACTTTCAGTCTAGGTTGTTACATGTTGCGGGTTCATGCATATCAATCATGGTTAGGCTTTAATGAAACTAGGTGTCGTGCGGTAGATGCAGGTTTTAGATTAGTTTAATCATGCTTGCTTGTTTGTTCCTTCTTCATGGACCCCAATTCGGCTGGTTTACCGATCTTGGTTAAGCTTACACGAGTAATGAGCCTTTATAGATCTGTTCAAATATATGCATGCTTTTAGCTTGTTATAATTAGATTGTATCATGCAGTGGATTAATCTAATTATAAGAAGTGGTGTAGGCTTATAGCAAGTGGTATCATGCGGTGGATTAGCTTCGCTTAAGTTTACGCCTAACCAGTTTATGAAGACTAAACGTGCGGCAGATTAGTTGGATTAGCCTATGCATGTGTTATTTGAATAGATCTATATTTGCAAGTTACCTGTTTATAATATCTTTAATTTGTTCAAGCTTGTCTTTCTTTACATATGCATTCGGTAGTTAATATGCTTTACATGCTCTGTTCTCATACTAGCCGAATGACTTTACAAACATGCTCTGACAGACAGCTTCTATAGCTGTGTGCCGTCGTGATTGGCTTCCAAAGCCGTACATATGGAACTGTCTGGTTTTATCCGGCATGTTCCAAAGGTATTCTCATAGTTTTTTTCCCTTGTTGGTTTTCAGGTCAAACCGACTGGCACGTCTCCGGATTCAGCACATTCCGGGCACCCGATTGAAGCTACCTTTTCGACTTGTTGTGTGCTTGGCGTGAGGTGTCACGTTTTGTGTCAACAGTAATACTTGAAATGATGAACTAGAATATAGTAAAGTGCTTGAGATACAAGAGCAAAACCTGAACTGGAGATGAAGGAAGACTCTTCCCAGCTCCAGTACCGATCACTCGCACGCCTCTACTCTTGAGCTAAGCCTTGAGCAGCGCTACCGCGAGGGCAAAGATGCCTTGCTCTACTAGCTACCTACTTTCCTAAGCTCTCTGAGCTCTCACTTGCTTGCTTGTGTTGGGGTTTCTCTGGGATATCAATGAAGTGATGACTCAGGGGGGTATTTATAGCCTTGTGGAGTGAGGGGGGTACTTATAGGGGGCAGCCAACCGACCTAGGGCTAACCCTAGTGGCGGGCGCCAGCCCTAGGTGGCGGGCGCCACCCTCACAACCGTTGGATGCACCGTCTTTGCTTCAACGGCATCCAGGAGCTCCAGAGAGGCGGTTGGTAGGTCGGTTGCATGTCCAAGTAACCGCCATTTGGCCTTGATCCACGCCACTTCCATTTGAGCCGTCCGATGCCACTGACCTAGTGACCAAGGGCCAAGATTTGGCCTTGGGATGGTCACACGGATCAGTGACGTGGCAAAGGGGGAGTTGGGCCTCTCCATGTGGCGGGCGCCACCTTTGGGTGGCGGGCGCCACCTCTGGTTGGCGGGCGCCACCCCACTCAGGCCCAAATGGGTCCTGGTGAGTGGACTCGTCTTCTGGTGGGTCCATTCTCCAAATTTGGTCCAAATCCTGTTTTCAAATAGAAATCTATGGACATGTGGAATTTGGTTAGTTTGAAACCTATTTGACTACATTTCATGCCTTTTTGGTGAACTTTTGGGTAAAATGTTGATGGTAAAACAGGTGTTTAAGGACCATCAACACTATGGACCTTATGACATGTATGTGCTCACTATGATATATTATATGTCATGTCATTTCGTTTCACTCGATTACTTGTGCTTAATTCTCACTTGTTATGTATTCGAGCTCTTTGCTCTTGCACTTGCTATTCACTCTAACTTGTTGAGTGCAGGATGTTGGCATGATATGTATGAGCTTGCCTCTAATCATTTTCTCTTATTCATTGCAAGTTCATACATGTCATGATTTGAAAACCTATTCTCTCTATACTCGAGGTCGTGTTGTCATCAATCACCAAAAGGGGGGAGATTGAACGCATCTTGGCCCCTAGTGGGTTTTGGTGATTGGATGAAATACAAGATTACTGTGACTAACGTGTGTTTTGCAGAAATAGGGACGAGTTAGGTCACGGTAGTGGCGACGATATGGGCATATGGAGTTCATGTTCCCTGGCAATGGAAATCGTTTCGGTTTTCAAAGGATGGATGACAAAGACGGTGGTAGACTAGGCTAAGTGTCATATGGTGTTGGAGGACACTTAGGTAGTCATAGGTCTTTGTTTTTCCTTTGGCCGTACTATAAAGGGGAGCATGATCAGTAGCTTGACCTAGATGAGTCTATTGAGGAAGGTGTGGTGCACACTTGTTATTTCATAGCCCTAGGTAGCTTAGAGAGATGCCTTATGTCGTGAGGATGAAAAGTCGTTAAGACTGCGTCGCGATCTGAGTTGGTTTTGCCCTTGAAAAGGGCATCAGACGCTGGCCTGGTGGGCATCGGACGCGTCCGATGCTCACTCAGACTAGGGTTTAGTCTGGTGCATGGCATCGGATGCTCCGGTGTTGCCACATCGGATGTGCTCGTGCCACTGTTCACTTGCGAGTGAATTTGGGGCAGCACCGGACGCTGGCATCCAGAGAGGTTCCAGAGAGGGTAAAATCACAACGGACGCGTCAGCATCCGATGCTCCTTTAACATGTCTGACAGGTTGTACAGTCGACCGTTGGTCGAGGGCATCGGAGCGTCCGATGCCCCCGCAGAAGCACCTGTTCAGTGCTCTATTGGATGGCTGGTTCGGGGAGTATTTATACTCCTCCCCCTCCTCCATTAGAGTGTTCTTGCCACTTCCATCTGCTGAGAGACACATTGTGAGTGTGAGAAAGTGCAAGAGCCCTAGTGAGGTTGAGTGAATTGCTAATTGAGAGAATTAGTGACCTCCTAGTGAGAATTGAGTAGCAAGTGTGCATCCATCCATCTCTTTGGCCTTGTCTTGGTCAAGTGAGAGTTCTAGCTTGTTACTCTTGGTGATCGGCATCACCTAGACAGCTTGGTGGTGATCGTGAAGCTTGAAGAGCATCCGGTGGCATTGTGGATGACCCAAGCAAGCTTGTGACCGGTAGTGAGCGATTCACTGGGCCGAAGCGGCGAAGAATCAGCTCATAGTGAGCACTTGATCCTTGCGCGGATCAAGGGGGAGCGATACCCTTGCGCGGGTGCTCCAACGAGGACTGGGGGGTGTGCCGACACCTCGATACCTCGGCAAAAAGATCGTCTTGTCATCTCTACTCCCTTACGCATTTACCTTTGAGCAATTCAATTCTGCATTATACTTGTTGTTCATTCATTGTTGAATTGATTTGCTAGAGTAGAAGTGGCATAGACATTATCTTTTGTGCGGTAAGATAGAAAGAAACACACTTCTAGGCACAAGGGGTTAATTGGGCTTAATAGGTTTTAATTCTTGCTAAAGTTTTAGAAAAGCCCAATTCACCCCCCCCCCCCCTCTTGGGCATCTTGATCCTTTCAAACACACAAGAGTACCTCGAAAAGTCATCAACGATCACTAGAACGTACCACTTCCCACCCGCTGAGCAAACCCGAGCTGGACGAACAGTGTCCATGTGTAAGAGCTCGCCGGGTTGCTTGGTCATCACCTGATTAACAGGTGGGTGAGAAGCAGCAACCATCTTCCTGTGACGACAAGGATGGCAAACAAGGTCCTTCTGAAACTTAAGCTTGGGCAATCCTTGGATTAGGCCAAGTGAGCTAAGCCTTGCTAGCAAGTCGAAGCTCAAGTGGCCAAGCCTACTATGCCACTTCCACAAATCAGAAGAAGGACTAGCCATCAAACATCTAGCAGAGCCGAAAGAACGAGAAAAGTCTGCTCTGAAAACATGGCCAAAAGGGACGACCCAACAAACAAGGTCTCCCCGAGAGTCCAAAACTCGACTCAAACCTGAAGGACCGAGAAGCTACCCGAAAGCGACCAGAGGGGGGGTGAATGGGAGCTTCAAAATTTCCTTACGGAAACTAGATGCCACTGTCCCAAACTCAACCCCAAAAGCGAAACCTAGAGCTTGCTAATGTCCACGACCCTAGATGTAGGGTGGATGCTTCCTAGAAGCACAGCGGGACACTAGACAACCCTAGAAAGCCAACGCAAAAGACGGAAATCAAATCCGTCAAAAAAAACGAACGAACCGCGAACGAAAACGCGCGAAACAGCTACGACCGGACTCTGGCCAGCGTCCGGTCAGCAGGGACCGGACGCGTCCGGTCGTCCAAAATCCGATTTCAGACCTTACTGTTTCCGACCGGACTCACTGGTACGGAGCGTCCGGTCGTGAGCAGTGCGTCCGGTCGCAAGCATAGCACACTGATGAACAGTGACCACGATGAGTCCGGTCACGAGTTCAACAGTGCGTCCGGTCGATGCAAAACAAAAACAACAAAAACGATCGGACTCACCAGAGCGTCCGGTCACCAGGCACCGGACGCGTCCGGTCACAGAAAAACGTTTCTGGAACCTCTCTGTTTCTGACCGGACTCACTGAAGGGAGCGTCCGGTCGTTTGTACAGAGCGTCCGGTCAGAGTGCGTCCGGTCAGTATAAAAACCAAACACAGCGAAAACATTCAACGACCGGACTCACACGCTGAGCGTCCGGTCACCCCGTGACCTAGCGTCCGGTCACCCCGACAGCCCTCTGTTCTTCCACCGATTCGACTCAAACTCACCCAAAACGAATCCTCTAGGGATCAAACTTGGTGAGTGGAATCACAAGGAGTATAGTGAGCTATCTCTAAGAGATCATGGCTCGAACCTATCTCCAAATCGGTGAATCGAAGAAATTCGGGAGAAGGGAGAAAAAGTGACCCGAAACTAAAAATCGGTTGATCTCCTAGACCGTGAGGTTAGAGGATGATTCCTTCGGTGGAAAGAAGTGCCTCACGATCTAGAACAACTTGGTTCAAACGGATTTGCAAAAGATGAACCGAGCAAAGAGATCAAGCGACGGGAAAATCGTGGAGAAAAAGGATTCCGCGAAGAACACAAAGAAAACGCGAATCACAGCCACGAACTCGAATTAAGGACGCAAATCAAGCCATCGATCAGTGCTCCAAGGTGAGGATACGGCCTCACTTCCTCAAATCAACAGTACACAGAGTGGAGTCTCTCTGCGGATCTCAACTAGCTAAAGCAGGGATGTGGGAGAGTGGAAACCCTAATGCTAGGAAGCAAATGACTGCGCTAACTGAGATAGGGAGGAGGGTGTCTCCCCTGGACTACTTATACTAACCTAGCCTAAGTCTATTTCCTACTCTACCCCTCTCTACTCTAATTACAGAGCGGGCCAGGAAAACCCTAAGGCTAATCTGGTCCACCCGCTGGTGGTAGGTAGATCCGACGGCCACGCCCGCACGGTCTTCCGCGTCGCCTCCACGCAACCTTCAGATCGCCGCCACGTGCCGCCACCACTCTGCACCCCCGGTTTTGTGGCCCAAACCGGGAAACCAGCCTTTTCCATCAGCCCCCGGTTTTGAGGCCCAAACCGGGAAACCAGCCTCCAGCCCGAGTTTTGTGGCCCAAACTCGGAAACCCGCAGCGCCCGAGTTTTGAGGCCCAAACTCGGAAACCGGCCCACGCCCAGGTTTTGAGGCTCAACCTGGAAACCGTCACGCCCAGGTTTTGTGGCTCAACCTGGAAACCCAGCACCCAGGTTTTGAGGCCCAAACCTGGAAACCGTCCACCGTTGGTTTTTCCCGGGCTCTACCAACAAACCGGCGTCGTAGAGGGGATGCACCGCCTGTGCACCCCTTCCACCGACATGCTCGCACTTCTCCGCTTGTCGCTGTCGCAGGCTGCCAGCCACCACAGCTGATCCTCCGGCCTCCAGTCCATCAGTCCAAGTCCACGTCCGCCCTTCACCGTCCGATACATCGGCATGGCACGTCCGCCGCACGGCACGCCCATCCTTCATCGCGCCCGGTCCGTCGGCACGGCACGTCGCAACTTGACCTTCACCCGCCATCGATCACTGTCTCCGAGCTCGACACCTGCACAACACAAGCCAAAGAACATGTGCATCATCTCCGTTGACAATCACTCATCACACAGAGACTCGGCATACACCCATGTATCCGCAATCTCCCCCTTGATGAGTGCATTGTCAACTCCACAACAAATCATGAATAAGAAGAAGGAGGTAGGAAGGAGTGGGAGGAGAAAACCCAACCAAATGACCCAAAAGCCTAACAAAAGCCAAAGAAGGTCAAGTGGATGAAGCGAAAACTTGGTCCCCAAAGACATGGGCAACGGCTCGACGCAACCAAGCAAAGCAAAGCTAGCCCTCAAGAAGAGGTAGAACAGGCTCAACACCGCTAGCAGATACCAATTGAAGATCGGAGGACAACAGAAGCAAAATGCTAGTCCCTCAAGATAGAGGCACAGAGGCTCAACACAACTAGCAAGAAAATCACTCCGAACCAATTGGAAATCAACCCAAAACAAATGGGAAAGCACACCAGACGATACCAATTGAAAGCCAAAAGAAAAAGCTTATGAAAGCTCATGAAAAGCTAGGAACGTTTGCTAGTCCCTCAAGACAGAGGCAACGGCTCAACACAACTAGCAAACTCCCCCTCGACAAATGCAAGCAACTAGGACAAATGATTCTCCCCTTAGTTGATCAACACAGGAGCATATGATTTGCATAAATTTCTCCCCCTAGTTGAAAATGCACTTATCAAGGCCAAAAGGTATCGGAGAAGCAACTCCCTTCACATAAACTCCCCCTGAACACAAGATCTCCTTCCAAAATGCATATGAAGTCAAAATGCAAGTTAGGAGCTTCAAGTATATAGTCAAAAGAGTGCAAAGATGCTCTAATCAGTATAGCTCCAACATCTCAATTAAGCACTCAAATAGCAAAGGCTCAAACTGATCACTTATACGAAATATGAAGCATAGGAGCATGTGAGCAGTTTTAAGCCAAAAGGATAGTCACCATCAAAATAACACTAGACATGTATAGAAGGAATCCAAACAAGTGCTAAACATATATACAAGGTGAACTACCCCTAGCAAAGTTCAATCATCATGCATAGGAATGAAGCATGTACTTGTGATTCCAAATTCATATCGGAGTTGCAGCGGTAAAGGAGTTCACAAGTTCATTTTTAGCATGTGATTGCGAGAGGTTGAAAAACTTGTCAATGCCTAACTTTTCAACCGTGCGAAGCCTATGCCGAAGCAATCAGAAGCTTAAAGCAACGGTTTCGGTCATACACTACATGGCTCAAGTTTAACTCAAGGTGCAATGAGAAACAGTCTCAATACCATGAGGTGTTGACAAGCAATCCCATCTCGATCTTTTCAATTCAACAATACTTGGTTCGGATTTTAAGCAAGTTATGAACAACCAAGCAAGTGAATGACTCAGAACTAGAGACATAGCAACCTAGCATATATGAAAAGCAGGAATGGACTCAACACACCCTACACATGCTAGTTGCATATCTCAATGGTGAACATTTTCAGATTTATATACATTAGGCATAATTCACCATTCCAAAAATAGCTCGCTCATAATATGTAACAGTGATCAGAAGGAGCATAAGCTACAAGCATCATCATAAGTATCGGAGCAATACTAACAAGAGCATAATTACATTCTAGTGAATATAGACATGAAGCTCAGAATGTAAATGCGTATGCCCGACACAAAACTGAAAGAAAGAAGATACCAATTGGAAAGACTCAAGAAACTCAAAAGAAAAGAGCCTCAAAATAAAAGAGTCAGTCTGTACATCTCAAAATGCTTCCCCCATCTAAAAGGGGAAACACACACCAAGCTCACCCCTCAACCTATTAAAGGTTGATTCGTCTAAAGGCTTGGTGAAAATATCAGCCAATTGGTGATGAGTATCGACATGGCGAAGGTCGATATCACCCTTCTCCTGGTGGTCTCGCAAGAAATGAAAGCGCACATCAATGTGTTTGGTTTTCGAGTGAAGCACGGGGTTCTTAGCAACGCTAATGGCACTCGTGCTGTCACAAAGCAAAGGAACTCGAGTAAAGCTCAAACCAAAATCACGCAAAGTGGCCATCATCCAGAGTAACTGGGAACAGCAGCTAGCCGCAGCAACATATTCAGCCTCCGTGGTAGACTGAGCGACACTAGACTGCTTGCGAGAAGACCACGATACAAGAGAAGACCCAATAAACTGGCAAGTCCCAGAAGTGGACTTGCGCTCAATGCGACAACCAGCAAAATCAGCATCAGAAAAGCCACAAAGCGAGAGGGTGGAAGAAGCAGAGTACCAAATCCCGAACTCAGGCGTGAAACGAAGGTACCTGAAGATGCGCTTCACCGCCTGACGGTGAGAAGTGCATGGCGAAGCCTGAAAGCGCGCGCACAAGCACACGGCGAACTGAATGTCCGGCCGTGTCGCCGTCAGGTAGAGCAGCGATCCAATCATGCTGCGGTACTCCTTCTGGTCCACTGCTTCTCCATCCGTGTCGGCATCCAGGGCAGTCGTCGTCGACATGGGCGTCGGAAGAGGCTTGGCCTCACCCATGTCGAACCGCTTCAGCAAGTCCCTCGTGTACTTGCCCTGGTGCACAAACGTCCCCTCTCGGGATTGCTTAATTTGCAACCCGAGAAAGAAGGTCAGCTCGCCCATCATGCTCATCTCGAACTCCCTGCTCATAGTATCTGCAAACTTGGCAACCAAAGCGTGAGAAGAACCACCGAAAATGATATCATCCACGTAAATTTGGACCAAGAGAATATCTTTGCCTTGCTTGAGGAGAAAGAGCGTTTTATCAACACATCCCATTTTAAAACCCTTAGCTAGCAAAAAGGTTTTTAATCTCTCATACCAGGCTCTAGGGGCTTGTTTCAAACCATACAAAGCTTTGTGGAGTTTAAAGACATGGTTTGGAAACTTGGGATTTTCAAAACCGGGGGGTTGCTGGACATAGACCTCCTCCTCAATGTAGCCGTTTAAGAAGGCACTCTTGACATCCATTTGAAAAAGTTTGAAACCCATGGATGCAGCATAAGCCAAGAGTATCCTAATAGCCTCCAAACGAGCTACAGGAGCGAAGGTCTCCTCATAATCTATCCCCTCCTTCTGACTATAACCCTTCGCTACAAGCCGAGCCTTGTTTCTCACAATGTGGCCCTCCTCTCCTTGCTTGTTTTTAAATACCCATTTTGTCCCAATAGGTTTACAGTCAGGAGGTGGAGACACTAGAACCCAAACCCGATTTCGCTCAAAGTTCTCTAGCTCCTCATGCATGGCATTGACCCAATCCGGATCCGTCAATGCGTGTCCAACATCTCGGGGCTCAAAAGACGCAACAAAAGCAGAATGAGCAAAGTGCGAGATGTGCTGTGACCTGGAGCGAGTAACTCGCTCGTCGATGTCGCCGATCATCTGTTCAGGGAGGGTGCTGGCGCTGGATATGTCGTGGCGCCTCCCGGGAAGAAGTGACCTCCCCCTCAACAGCAGCTGGTTCCACCCCGGGTACAAAAGGTACCGCGCGAGGTGGAGGATCCCACGGCCCCCAGGAAGAAGAAGTGTCGGGGCCGTGAGTCGTCGTCGAGGCCGCTCCTTTGCGGCACGGCAGGTGGAGGGGGTGCTGGATCATCTATACCTTCAGCACCCTCGTCCTCAGTCATCGAAAAAGAGGCTCTCCAACCTCATGATCACCTGCACGCTCAAAACAAGAAGAGGGACAAACAAGAGTCTCGTCGAAGGTGACATCTGATGTCTCCATGACTCGGTTAGTGTCAAGGTTAAGTACACGATAAGCTCGAGTGTGAGTGCCATAACCCAAAAACACACCGTCAGAAGAACGAGACTCAAACTTGTCCAGGTTGCCTTTCTTCAATATAAAACAGTGGCAACCAAAGACTCTAAAATAACTCACCTTGGGCTGGCGACCAAAACGCAACTCATAAGAGGTCTTCTTCAAAAACGCTCTCAGAAAAATGCGATTCGAAATGTAGCATGCAGTGTTCATAGCTTCGGCCCAAAAGCGCCTAGGAGTCCTATGCTCATCAAGCATCGTCCTGGCCATCTCAACAAGGGTCCGATTCTTCCTCTCTACAACACCATTTTGGGGTGGTGTATAGGGGGAAGAAAACTGATGCTCCAAACCAAGGCGGTTACAAAACATTCTCAAAATCCGAATTCTTAAACTCGGAACCATTATCACTTCCGAATAGCTCGCATCGAGTTCAAAGGGAACTCGTTCTGAAGACGCAAAATCAGATTGCGAGCGAAATGAGAAAGTCTCGGTCTTCTCAGCTAAAAAGAAGACCCACGAATATCTCGAAAAGTCGTCAACAACAACCAAAACATACCACTTGCCACCAACCGAGCTCACCCGAGCCAGGACCAACAAGGTCCATATGTAAAAGCTCTCCGGGGTGCGAGGTCATGACCTTAGTCACTGGATGGTGGGGAGCAGGCAACCATCTTCCCATGTCTGCAAGAATGGCAAACTAGATCCTTCTCCATCGAAAGCTTGGGCAATCCTCGGATTAGGCCAAGTGAGCTAAGTCTTGCAAGCAAGTCGAAGCTTAAGTGACCGAGCCTCCTATGCCACTTCCAAAGATCGGAAGGAAGAAGGACTAGCCAAAAGACAGCGAGAAGATCCAAACGACTTCCGAAAATTCGCACGAAAAGACTTTCCCAAAGGGCGAAATCAGACATACAAGATCGCCTTGAGGATCTAAGATGCGACTAAGGTTCGGTTTGAAACGAATCTCATAGTCATCATCAAAAAGTTGCGAAACAGAAAGCAAGTTAAAATGCAGGTTAGAAACAGGAGCGACATCGCGCAACACAAAGTGCTCATTAACCCGCACAGTCCCACGGGACAATACCTTACCTTTACTATTGTCGCCGAAGGTTATGTACTCCTTTCCGGCGACCGGGCTAAGGCTGGAGAACCACTTGGTGTTTCCGGTCATGTGCCTCGAACAACCGGAATCCACCAACCAAACGTCCTCCAACCGTCTTACCTACATCAATAGAAAGACATAGGGTGAGCATACGGTCCAACACTGGGGTTAGTGAAATAAGGGTAATACCAGTGTTGGGCCGGCTGCTCAAAAGAACGGTTAGCAGAAAAACCATTCCTAGCACGTCTACGAGGGAAGCGATCACCACGCTGAGAAAAACGTGGTTCGCTGGGGAAGAAGCGCTCACCGCGATACCCAAACTGCGGTGGGGGAAAGCGCTCAACAAAGCCTCCGCCACGGGGTCCGTTACCTGCAAAAGCAGGACCCCGTCGGGCACGCTCTCTACGAGGTTTACGCCTAGGAGCCTGGGGCTCAACTGCTCTAGCGTCTCTCCTCGGAGCTCTCTCCTGCCTAGGCCTGGGACCCTGACGTCCGGACCTAGCTGCTCTCTCCCTGGGCCTTCGGTACATGTCCACCATGAGCTGGATGGTACATGTCCGGGTTCTCCATCTCCCGAGCCCTGCGCGCCTCTCTCCTGCGCCTAAAGCAGAACTCGCTCAAGTGGCCATCTCTCCCACAGAAATCACACTGGTACCCTCACCGCACGCACAGGGGGTTGTTGGTGACCAGGGCTGTGGGTGTGGCTCACTTTGCCTTTGCCCTTCGATGGCAACTCCTCACTAATGGGTGGCATAGCATCAAGCTTGTTCTTGAGGTGGTTTGGCTTGGGTGCCCAAACTGGGTTCTTGGGAGGAACTTTCGGGGGTTCCTCAACCACACCATCTTGGGTGATAGGCTTGGCTGGCTCTTTGAGTGGAAGCTTGGCAAGTTTGGGAGTAGTGGTGGAATTGGGCTTCTCACATGGGTTCAGACCACAAGACTCTCCAATCTTCCCAAAACCTGAGAGATCAACACTCTGAGCAAAACCTACACCAGGGGCACCAACAGCTCGCTTGAATTGGGAGATCATCATCCCGAGCTGCGGCTCACTACTGGAGACCCATGACAAGATGGACCGAAGGTATGTGTTTTCTTCCTCGGTTTGCATCTTGCCATGCTTCACATTGGCAATCTCCATCTCCAGGCCCTCACACAAAGCACACCTCGTGACACAAGTGCTATCTGAGCTGGCCTTGACTAAAGACTCAATCTTGGCATTCTTCTCTGCCAACTCAGATTGCAAGACAGGACAAGTCTTGCACGCACCCAACAGCTGCGGCCTAGCACGGAGCTCATCCACCTCTCCAACCAACGCAGCATACTTACCTCTCAGAGTGAGAAGGTCAGTCATGTGCGCGGTGCACGACTCGCACTCCGCCTCCTCCGACAGTACCACGGTGGACCGAGCGAACTCAAGCTCCTTCACCGTGTCCTCCCACATCTGCCTAAACTCCTTGCGCTCTCTAGCGGCACGCCTAAGCAACTTATCTTGGCTAAGGAGGGCAGCAGTCAACTTCTCAACCTCGGAGGAAAGCTCGTCGTAGGTGAGAGATACCTGGGAGGTGTCGTCGTCGTCGTCGTTCCGAGGGGTACGCTCCGGCTCGCCGTCGACCTCATCGCCCAGCGCCATGGTGCAGAAGCCGTCGTCGTCGGCGAAGAAGCAGAGGCCGTTCAGCTTGTCCTCGATCCTCTTCTTCTTCTCGGACTCGTCATCGCTCGAGCTGGCGGAGTCGTCATCCGAGCCGTCGACGTCGCTGAGCGTGGCGAAGAACGCGCGCTGCTCAGCTTGCTGCTTCTCCAAGTACTTCTTCTTGATGTACTCTTTGTCAAAGCCGCCCCGTTTCTTGTGCCTTGGGGGGACGTGCTTCTCCTTGTACTTGGAGTCACGCTTGCGCCCATGTTCGCCCTTGCCCAAGTGCTTGTTCTTCTTGGGGCAGTTGGCGATGAAGTGGTCGGGGTCGCCGCACTCGTAGCATCCCGTGCGTCCTCCTCCTCGACGACGGTTCATGCGGTTGTTGTGGAACCGCGAGAACCGGTTGGCAAGCAAAGCCAACTCGTCGTCTCCCAAAGACTCCAGCTGGTCCTCTGTCACAGAAAAGAGAGAAGAAAGCGCAAATCCAGCTGAGGGGTTAGAGTAAGAGCCGGAAACCAAAGCCATGGATGGGCGAGAGGATTTTCAAAAGAAGCCCTCGCCATAGCATCAATCTCACTGGACTTGAGCTTACTAAAGAGCTCGTCGCAGGTGAGGGTCTCATAGTTCGGCGATTCGATGATTGCCTGAACCTTGGAGTCCCACACCGAACGGTCAAGAGTGTGCAAAAGCTTCAAAGCACGCTCATTCGTCAAATGGCAACTGCTCTCTGTTAGCCCTCATCCTGTTGACAATCACCTGAAAGCGAGCGAATAAACTTTCTATGCTCTCGCCAGGTTGATGTCTAAAGTTCTCATACTCTCGCTTGAACGACTCGTAGAGTCGGGTTTTGACTTGAGAGGTGCCCTCATGAAAACGCATGAGAGTGTCCCAGATCTCCCGAGCCGTAGCGAGGTGAGAAACACGATCAAACTCACCCATGCTCAAACAAGAGAAAAGAGCATTACGGGCTCGGCTATTGGCATCGTGCTCATCGATCTGCTGTTGAGTCACACGAGCAGCCAAGACCACGTAATCAGGGGAGTTGCAAATATCCCAGATCGAAGCGCCCAAGCTCTGCAAATAGGCCGACATACGTATCTTCCAATACGCATAGTTCGTCCCATCGAAAAACGGCGGTTTGCCCACGCCGCGATCCATGTCGCCTTCGGTGGATCTGGAACCGGCTAAGGTGGAAGATCCTTAACCCGCTCCGATACCAATTGAAGGACCGAGAAGCTATCCGAAAGCGACCAGAGGGGGGGTGAATGGGAGCTTCAAAATTTCCTTACGGAACTAGATGCCACTGTCCCAAACCCAACCCCAAAAGCGAAACCTAGAGCTTGCTAATGTCCACGACCCTAGATGTAGGGTGGATGCTTCCTAGAAGCACAGCGGACACTAGACAACCCTAGAAAGCCAACGCAAAAGACGGAAATCAAATCCGTCAACGAACGACGAGCCGCGAACGAAAACGCGCGAAACTGGATCGACCGGACTCTGGCCAGCGTCCGGTCAGTAGGGACCGGACGCGTCCGGTCAACAAAAATCGGCTCTGGAACCTTACTGTTCGCGACCGGACTCACGAGTACGGAGCGTCGGGTCGAGACCAGTGCGTCCGGTCAGAAGCAAACAAGAACACACGAGACTGCGCAGAAGCACTGACCGGACTCTGCCTGCGTTCGGTCGGTGAGCACCGGACGCGTCCGGTCGAGCGAAAACGATTTTTGGAGCTCTCTGGAACTGACCGGACTCTGTGAGATAGAGCGTCCGGTCGGTTCACCTGCGTCCGGTCAGAGTCAAACACGCGCAGTGAACAGTAACTGAGGCGAGTCTGGTCACCCAAAGTGCAGAGCGTCCGGTCGCGTGCGTCCGGTCAAGCACAGAGAGTTTATTGCACGAAAAGTTCAACCACCGGACGCTCGACTGGTGCGTCCGGTCAACCCGAGGCAGCGTCCGGTCACCCCGCGATATCACTGTTCGTCCACCGATTCGACTAGAACTCACCCAAAAAAATCCTCTAGGATCAAACTTGGTGAGTGAAGTCACAAGGAGGTTAGTGAGCTATCTCTAAGAGATCATGGCTCGAACCTAACTCCAAATCGTGTGAATCGAAGAATTGGGGGAAGGGAGGAAAAGTGACCCGAAACGAAAAAAATCGATCGATCTCCTAGACCGTGAGGTTAGAGGATGATTCCTTCGGTGGAAAGAAGTGCCTCACGATCTGGAACAACTTGGTTCAAACGGAATTGCAAAAAGATGAACCGAGCAAAGAGATCAAGCGACGGGAAAAACATGGAGCAAAAGGATTCCGCGAAGAACACAAGCAAAACGGAATCACACCACGAACTCAAATCAAGGACGCCAATCAAGCCATCGATCAGTGCTCCAAGGTGAGGATACGGCCTCACTTCCTCAAATCAACAGTAACACAGAGAGTAGTCTCTCTGCGGATCTCAACTAGCTAAAGCAGGGGATGGGAGAGGTGGAAACCCTAGGTGCTAGGAAGCAAAAGACTGCGCTAACTGAGATAGGGAGGAGGTGTCTCCCCTAGACTACTTATACTAACCTAGCCTAAGCCTATTTCCTACTCTACCCCTCACTACTGTATTTACAGAGCGACACAGACTAACCCTAAGGCTATTCTAGTCCACCCGCTGGTGGTAGGTAGATCCGACGGCCACGCCCGCACGGTCTTCCGCGTCGCCTCCACGCAACCTTCAGATCGCCCGCCCCGTGCCGCCACCACTCTGCACCCCGGTTTTGTGGCCCAAACCGGGAAACAGCCTTTTCCATCAACCCCCGTTTTGAGCCCAAACCGGGAAACCAGCCTCCAGCCCGAGTTTGTGGCCAAACTCGGAAACCGTCCGCGCACCGAGTTTTGAGCCCAAACTCGGAAACCGGCCCACGCCCAGGTTTTGAGGCTCAACCTGGAAACCGCGCGCCAGTTTTTGTGGCTCAACCTGGAAACCCAGCACCAGGTTTTGAGCCCAAACCTGGAAACCGTCCACCGTTGGTTTTTCCCCGGGCTCTACCAACAAAACGGCGTCGTAGAAGGATGCAACCGCCTGTGCACCCCTTCCACCGACATGATCGCACTTCTCCGCTTGTCGCTGTCGCAGGCTGCCAGCCACCACAGCTGATCCTCCGGCCTCCAGTCCATCAGTCCCCAGTCCACGGTCCGCCCTTCACCGTCCGAGTACATCGGCATGGCACGTCCGCCGCACGGCACGCCCATCCTTCACATCGCGCCCGGTCCGTCGGCACACACGTCGCAACTTGACTTACACCCGCCATACGACCACTGTCTCCGTGCTCGACACCTGCACAACACAAGCCAAAGAACATGCGCATCATCTCCGTTGACAATCACTCATCACACAGAGACTCGGCATACACCCATGTATCCGCATTTCTGCACCCCACAAAGCTATTAGATGTGAAACTGAACCTACATTACACTTTTAATATGTGAAGATTGGCCTCTAATGCCAATTTGAGATTTGAGCTCTCATTCACACATTAAGGGGAGGGGTTCACACCTAAGCTTCTAATCTCAAGGATTGTACCATTCTCTTGTAAGCTTCAATTGTTGTCACATCAATCACAAAAAGGGGGAGATTGTAAGGCAATCAAGCCCTAATTGTGGGTTTTGGGATAATGACAACACGATGGGAGAACTAATGAGATTTATGAAGATGACAAGCAGGTTATGTTGAGAAAGGATGGTTGCCTATGTGTTGGTGGACCCTCATACTACATTTCATCGGTTCCGGACTCAAAGTGCTATAACAAGCCTTTTCATTTGAATTTGAGTTATAGGAATGCCGTACTATCAAGGGGAATGCAAATGCAATCGCTATGGCTGAATGATATGTGCTCAAACCAACCCAAGCCATCCTGTTTCTAACCAACGACAGCTGCACAAAATTCTGATCTATCACTGTCTGTTTGGTAGCGCGGCAGTGCTGCCCTTGGCGTGGCATGCCGGCCGCGCACTGCCGGCTTTGGCCGCACCGCCGCGACTTTTGTAACCGTTGGAAGGCAGGGGGGTTTACTTCACTCCCTGCCACCCACCAACAGTCACCCATGACCCATAACTCTTCTCCTACCTCCAGACAAGGCTTCCTGTCCCCATTGAAGGCTCCCAAGCTCTCTCTCACTAAATCTTCGATTCCCATTGATTCCAAGTGAGTTAGAGCCTCAAACCTTCACCAAGAGAAGCCCTAGCTGAGATCTACTCCCTAGACACTTGATTTGAGCCATAGCCGGTGGATTCGCTTCTATTACTCTTGAGTTCTTGGAACCCTAGCCGGCTAGGCGTCGCCCTTGAGCTAGCCAACTTGTTTGGCGGCCTTGGGAGGTTGTAATCACTTGTGCAGCTAGTATTATTACCCTCACACCTCAAGGATTCGGTCCTTGACTTGAGAACAAGGTAGGGTTTCAAAGCTCATGACCTAAGTGGTCAACCTCAACAACGTGGAGTAGGCAAGCCTTGTGGCGAGCTGAACCACGGATAATCACTTGTCTCTTGTGCTTACTTATTTTCATTCTTCATACTTGTGAGCTTGTGATAGATTCTAGGGTTTGGCCCGATCTACTTCTACTACACTATTTGGCTTGTTTGAGTTGGTTTCTGCTGGTTCAGGAAACCTAGTGCTACATTTCCATTCATATAGATTTGGTTTGCTATGGCTGGATTTCGAATTGCAGCTTAGACCAGTTGTCTGCACGGCAGTACCGGGCTGAGGGCGGCAGTGCCGGGAGCGCAGTGCCGGGCTTCGCTAATTGAGTTTTGAGCTATGATTTTGACAGGCCTATTCACCCCCCTCTAGGCCACACAGGTCCTTACAGGGGACATTTTGATGCTTGCCTGAAACGTTGTTGTAGGCAAACTCTGCATGGCGAGACATTTCTCCCAGTCTTTGCCGTAATCGAGAACGCTGGCTCAGAGCATATCTTCCAATATCTGATTCACCCTCTCGATCTGCCCGTCAGTCTGTGGGTGATAAGCTGTGCTGTAATCGAGTCTTGTTCCGATTGCCTTGTGCAAAGATTTCCAAAACTGGGAAGTAAACTGGGAGCCTCGATCAGACACAATGCTCGATGGTGCCCCATGTAATTTGAGGATACAATCCACATATAGCTCAGCTAACTGATCGACATGATACATGGTCTTGATTGTATGAAGTGTGCAACCTGGTCAATCTTCCACAATCACCCAAATGGAGTCATTACCTTTCTTTGTTTTCGGTAACCCGACAATGAAGTCCATGGTTATACATTCCCATTTCCATTGGGGAATTCCAGTGGTTTGAGTAATCCTGCGGGTCTACCATGTTCGGCTTTGACCCGGCTGCATGTGTCGCATTTTTGCCACGTGTTCTGCCACGGAGGTTTTTCATGCCTTTCCACCAGAAGTGCTTCTTCAAGTCTTGGTACATTTGGGCTCCTCCAGGGTGGATACTATACTTAGAGTTATGTGCCTCGGTCAATATTTCATTCCGAAGCTCGGGGTAGTGGGTACACAGATTCGATCCTTGTACCAGAGAGTTCCTAGCTCAACTTCCCGGTGATCGGTGCGGTACCCTAGCTTCATCAAGCCTCGGATATACTCCTATTCCTCACAACTCTCCTGAGCCTTGCGGATTCTATCTGTGAGGTTGTATTGGACTCGTAGCTCATTCAGTAGTCTGTGAGGTAGGATTTCTAACTGAAATTGATCAATTTCCGCCTTCAGTTCAGTTGGCACAGATTCCGGAATCAGGGCGTGATAATAGCTCGCGACTGGAGTGCATCTGCCACTACGTTAGCCTTTCCCGGGTGATAGTGAATTTCTAAATCATAATCTTTAATAAGCTCGAGCCATCGGCGCTGCTCATATTTAGGGCTTCTTGAGTAAAGAAATACTTCAGGCTCTTTGATCAGTGTAAATGTCGCATTTGTTGCCTATCAGGTAGTGCCTCCAAATCTTCAATGCATGTACCACAGCTGCGAGTTCGAGATCATGAGTTGGGTATCGCTGCTCGTGATCTTTCAGCTGTCGGGAGGCATATGCAATAGCCTTCCAATCTGCATTAGGACGCATCCAAGTCCTGACGGGAGGCATCACAATAGACCACAAAGTTCTGATTGATGTCTGGCAGAGCTAACACAAGGGGTGGTAGTGAGTCTCTTTTTTAGCTCAAGAAAGATATTCTCACATTCATCTGACCACACAAAGTCCTGTCTTTTTTCAACAGATTGGTCATCGGGCGGGCGATCTTCGAGAAATTCTCGATGAATCGACGATAGCATCCCGCCAATCCCAGAAGCTTCTGATTTCACTCACATTACATGGCGATTCCCAATCTCTGATTGCTTCTATTTTCGTGGGGTCAACAGCTACTCCTTCAGCTGATAGTACGTGCCCCAGAAATGCACTTCTTCAAGCCAGAACTCACATTTGCTGAATTTTGGCATATAACAGATTTTGTGCCAATTTTTCAAGCACGGTTCTTAGATGCTGCTCTTGCTCTTCTGCGGTGGCTGAATAAATAAGAATGTCATCAATGAATACTACAACAAACTTGTCCAGT
>CM019825.1:65878072-65903117 GCA_009763385.1 Coix lacryma-jobi var. lacryma-jobi
GTTAGGGTTAGGGTTCCCAACCCTAAACCGCTTCCCTCTTATTGGCGGCGGCGGCGGTGCCCGGCTAGGCCATATTGGCAGCCCGGGCCCAGGTTGAGGCCCGCGCTCGCCATCCCCACCCGCCCGCCTGGCAGCCCGCCTTGGTCGACCTTGCTGGGCCACACGCCCGGCTGGCTAGCCCATGCGCTAGGTCGGCTGCCGGGCTGCCCCTGGCTGGCCCCTTTTGCTTTAGTTTTTCCTATTCTTTTATTATTATTATTATTATTTTCTAATTAAGCAGTAGTATAGATTAATTAGCTATATTATGCTAGTTTAATTCTGCAAGAACATCAATTTATTTGTATGATTGTTGTTGTTCTATACTTGCTGCGTATTGTCATTGTAAATATAATTTGTGGTTTGATTATATTATATTATAATGCAATGACATTTTCTATTATATTTTGGGAGTATGTGGTGCACCCAAACATGTCACACCCCAACTTTAAGGATAAAATTGGGACAACGTACTCATGTGTGCCCAGGAAACAATCACACACATAAGTAGACAAATTACAAGAGTGGCATCATCACATTGTTTATTACATCACGATAGTATTTAAAACAGAGTCTTACAACATACTGAACCACAGATCCCTGAACTGGTACACAGACTAAGCCACAGGGAAACGTCGACTGGGGGAGCAGCTAGCCTAGAAGTCTTCAGGAAAATCGCCAACAGCACCTTCGTCTGTTACCCATCCGGGATTTTGCCCAAAAAGAAGATAAACCACAAGCGTAAGTACTCCACGTACTTAGCAAGCTAACATAGGGTTCATGAGGCTCAAAAAGGCTGACACTGTCTGACTGCAGTTAGCTTTTAAGTTGGCAAAGTTTTACATTAGAGTAAACGAGTATTGTGCTTAACCCTTAAACCCCTGATCCATGTTGTCCATCAATGATAAAAGATTTACCATAAGAGCACCATCAACATAAAGTATCATTTAATTAAGTATCATAATTCTGCTAGTTTTCCGGGCCGCTCGTGACCGTGAACACGGCTGTTATAACAGTTTTACACTCTGCAGAGGTGGTGCATCTTTACCCACAAGCCGTGTTACCCTTGTGCCCGAGGCGGCCAACCTCTTGATCCACTTCCGAGGTAGATCGGCAGGGCTCACTATGAAGCCTTTCGCTGGTTCGTCTAACTGGTCAGGGCCGCTAGGTTTCCTTGGCAGGCAGATGTAGCAACCCCCCTTTTCTATGGCACAAGGCCATCGCAGCTATACACATAGAAACAGGAGCAGCCCTACACCCAAAGTGGCAAGCCCCTTTTGCGCCCTTTCGGGTCACCGCTGCCATATTAGACAAGGTCCAGTTTACTGAGCTAAAACCAGAGCCATATAGTACTCATGGTAGCACTGTCAATCCCAGCTTTTGCTAACAGCAAGTTTTATTAACCGTTTAACAACATATCATCATGAGAAACAAATTCATCATTGGACTGGATCGATTATAAGTCAGTTAGCACTAGCAAAACTACCCATATGCATATATCCCACGGGAACAAGAACATCACAGATCACAAAGCTAAGTGGGTTTTCTAAGGTTGCTCAATTGGACACATGCATAAATGAGTGATTAAAGTAAAGTGTATAGGTAAACAAGGAGATCCCATGCTAACTTGCCTTGGTTGTCGAAAGGTTGATCTTCCTGCAGATCACTGAACGAGGGGTCCTGATCGCACCACACCGACTCACCGTCTACTCGATCACAACATCACCACACATTCCAGGTGCAAACATACACAATGCAAACAGAGCTATTATTAGAACATTACACCAAACAGTAATAAACTGAAATAAAACTTTGATAAAACTGAAGTACGCATCTCTACGATCACAACAAGCTTTGGTTCATCGAAAACGGAGTTACGGTGTGAGAGTTACGATCGAAACGGTAAATATAAAGCCCTAAACAAGATTAACTAGGACCCTAAAGCTAGACTGCCCAAAACAGGCTAACAGGGGTATAAACGGGTAGAGCACTAAATTACGAAGCTAACGCAATTTGAACGGGTCAAAACGGAGCTAAAACGTGAATTTTATAAGCAAAACAAGGTAGTGGCATTTCTGTAAATAGTTTGAATTGTATTTGAATTTAAACCGAAATTTAAATTGAATTTTAAACAAATACCGCAGTCAACTGGACTGCGCCTCAATTTCTCCAAAACACAGGGGCCCGGTTGCAAGCTTTTCAAGACACAGGGAATAGTGCTTGATGGAGCGCGGGTTGGTTCCCGGCTTCTCCAGGGGCTCTTTAGCAAGATGGCCGGCGAAGGGGTATCGATGATCCTCGGCCGCCGGATTGGAGATGGGCGGCTCGGATTAGACCAAGGGGCGGGTGCGCGCGTGGGCGGCCGACGGCGCGCACTGGCCGCGGCGTCACGGCGCTCAGCGCGACGTCGTGCGCGGCTCCGCCATGGCCGAGGCCGGGGAGCTCGCGGCTCAGGGCACCGAACGCGACGCCGACCAAACCGAGGGGTAGGGGAGGAGCGGGAGGCGGAGGGGGTCCTCACCACGGCGAAGGGGAGTCGAAGGAGGCACTGGAGGTGGCAACCCACGGCGAACGGCGGAGCACGGCGACCGGCGGGGTACCTGCTCACGGAGTACGGCGGTTAGAGCGACTCCGAGTTCAAGGAAGCGAGGGAAGGGGTTAGGGGGCACCTCCTCTGTGGCGCGGAGCTCCCGCGGCGTCGAATCGGCCGGCGGAGCAGCGAGACGACGGCGCGAGCACGGCGGCGGCGGCAATGGCGCGGAGGGGCTCTGGAGGGTGCTCTGCACGGCGCTGCGGGAGTGGGAGAGGGGGAAAGAAGGAGCGGGGTGCGGGCGCATCTGCTAAAAGGATGAGGAGGAGGCCGAGATCGTGGGAGCGGGCGCCGCACGACGCGCGGACGACGCGGAGCTCGGCCGTTGCGCTCGGGCGAGAGCGAAGGGGGAGGGAGATGGAGGACGCTGACGGGCGGGACCGCGACGTCAGAGAGAGAGAAGGGGAGGGAGCGCGCGGTTGCTGCGGCACGGCGCGACAGGCCGGCCCGTGGGCCGCGCGCGAGGAGAAGGGGGATGGAGCGGCCCAGCGCGGGGAGGAGAGGGGAAAGGAGAAGAGAGCCGGCGGCTGGGCCTCAGGCCATTCGGGCCGAAAGCAAGGAAAGGAGAGAGGGAGTAAAATGAATTCCTTTTTCATTTATTTCAAAGCATTTCAAAACATTTCCAAAAGGAGTTTGAATTCAAACCAAGTTTTAACAAAACCAGTCACTCCAATAAATCCAGTGCATCAGCATGAATGCATAAACATGTTGCCACCATTATTTTAATTCAACAAAAATTTATTTAACCCTAGGTTAAATGCTCACAAATTCATTATTAAATCATTTTCACCTATTTTGTTTTGGAGAAAAATTTTAGGGTGTTACAACTCTACCCCCCTTAAGATGAATCTCGTCCTCGAGATTCGACTAGAGCTTACTCAAACAACTGGGGATAAGTTTTCCGAAGATCTTCTTCTCTTTCCCAGGTAGCCTCTTCTTCTGTATACCGGTTCCACTGAACTTTGCACATCTTGATAACTCGGCTCCTGGTAACTCTTTCTGCTGTTTCCAAGATCTTGACAGGGTACTCTTCATACGTGAGATCTTCTCCTATCTTGATCTCTTCCAGGGGAACTTGTTCTTCAGGCACTCTCAGGCATTTCTTTAGCTGTGAAACATGGAACACATCATGAACACCTGACAGCCTCTCAGGTAACTCGAGCTGATAGGCCTACTTCTCCCCGTCTGGCCAAGATCCGGAAAGGACCTATGTATCTGGGTGCCAACTTTCCTTTCATGTTAAACCTCCTTACGCTTCTCATGGGTGACACTTTCAAATACACATAGTCTCCCACTTTGAAAACTAAATGCCTCCTGCGAGTATCTGCATAACTCTTCTGCCGGGATTGAGCTATCCTTAGGTTATCTCGGATCATCCTTACTTGTTCTTCAGCATTTCTAAGGACATCCGGTCCGAACACTTGAGTTTCTCCTGTCTGATTCCAGAACAAAGGAGTTCTACACTTTCGCCCATACAAAGCTTCGAAAGGAGCCATTTTCAGACTCTTCTGGTGACTGTTGTTGTATGAGAATTCAGCATATGGAAGGCTTTTATCCCAACTCATTCCATGCTGAAGGGCACACGCCCTCAGCATGTCCTCCAAGATCTGGTTTATCCTTTCAGTCTGCCCATCTGTCTGTGGGTGATATGCAGAACTGAAAGTCAGCTCAGTTCCCAAGGATTGATGTACCTGATACCAAAAGTGAGACGTGAACTGTGTCCCTCGGTCAGACACTATTTTCTTTGGAACACCATGCAGAGACACAATCCTCTCCATGTACAGTTCTGCTAACCTCGCCCCAGTATAGGTGGTCTTTACTGGTAAAAAGTGAGCGACCTTAGTGAGACGGTCGACTATTACCCATATAGAGTCATAGCCTCTTTGTGTACGGGGTAATCCAGTGATAAAGTCCATTCCCACTTCTTCCCATTTCCACTCGGGTATCTGCATAGGCTGTAACAATCCTGCTGGTCTTTGATGTTCAGCTTTGACCTTCTGACAGGTGTCACATAGAGCCACATATTCTGCTACATCTCGTTTCATACCATACCACCAGTATTTCTCTTTCAGATCCAAGTACATTTTGGTGCTACCGGGGTGAATGGAGTAGGCAGATTCATGAGCATCCCGCAAGATGGCATCACGGATAGCCTTCACTTCGGGCACACATATCCTCTTTCCAAACCATAGAGTCCCATTATCATCCATCCGGAATCCTGGTGCCCTTCCAAGCACTATGTTTTCTGCTATCTCTTTCAACTTCTCATCTTTCAACTGTCCCTCGCGGATTTCTTTCTCCAAGGTAGGTTCAACAGACATTTCCACCACATTGTTGGCAAAACATAGATTAAGGTATGCCATTTCAGCCCTCAACTCTGCTGACATGCGTTCCACTTGCAGACCGTTTGCGTAGGTTTTTCTGCTCAAGGCATCGGCCACGACATTGGCCTTTCCTGGGTGATAATGTACCTCTAGATCATAGTCTTTGATCAATTCTAGCCAACGGCGTTGCCTCAAGTTCAGATCTGACTGAGTAAATATATACTTCAGACTTTTATGATCCGTATACACGTCACACTTATGCCCAACCAGATAATGTCTCCATATTTTCAGAGCATGGACCACAGCTGCTAACTCCAAATCGTGAGTTGGATAGTTCACCTCGTGCTTCCTCAGCTGTCTAGATGCGTAGGCCACTACTCTTCCTTCTTGCATTAGAACACATCCAAGTCCAAGACGAGATGCATCACAAAAGATGGAGAAGCTTTTGTTCAAGTCTGGCAGAACTAGGACTGGTGCTGAGGTTAATCTCTTCTTTAACTCTTCAAAGTTTGCTTGGCATTTATCAGACCACACAAACTTAGCGTTCTTCTCTAACAAGGCGGTCATAGGCTTTGCGAGCTTGGAGAATCCTTCAATGAACCTCCTATAATACCCGGCCAAACCCAGGAAACTTCGGATTTCACTGGCATTAGTTGGCGGGTTCCAATCCAACACATCTTGCACCTTGCTAGGATCAACGGATATACCTCCGTTAGAGACAACATGCCCTAAGAAAGAGACTTCTTTCAGCCAAAAATCACACTTGCTCCTCTTGGCATAGAGCTGATGCTCTCTTAACTTCTGCAGAAACCATCCTCAGATGTTCCGCGTGTTCCTCCTCTGTTTTAGAGAACACTAGAATATCGTCTATGAATACCACCACGAACTTGTCTAGGTATTCCATGAACACTTTATTCATCAGATACATGAAATAGGCTGGGGCATTGGTCAGACCAAAAGACATCACTGTATACTCATACAGTCCATACCGCGTGGTGAAGGCGGTCTTAGGAATGTCTGAGTTCCGGATTTTCAACTGGTGATATCCAGACCTGAGATCTATTTTAGAGAACACACATGCTCCTCTAAGCTGGTCAAATAGATCGTCTATCCGGGGTAGAGGGTATTTGTTTTTAATGGTAACCTCATTTAAAGACCTATAGTCCACACACATCCTCTGGCTACCATCTTTCTTATCCACAAAGATCACTGGTGCTCCCCAAGGAGAAGCACTAGGACGTATATACCCTTTCTCTAACAACTCCTTAAGCTGTTTCTTAAGTTCTTCTAATTCATTTACCCCCATTCTATAAGGTCTTTTAGATATTGGTGCAGTTCCAGGCAGTAATTCAATAATGAACTCAACATCGCGATCAGGTGGCATACCTGGCAGATCATCCGGAAAGACATCAGGGAACTCGTCCACCACCCGATCTTGCTCTGCACCACTAGCATCCATCTGGTTGACCGTGGCAGTTGGCTGTTCTTTTAACACCACTTGCACACAGATTCTGTCTCCCTTAGGTGTAGTTACAACAACTGACCTTTCTTGACACTGAATGACAGCCCCATGTTGCTTCATCCAGTCCATACCCAAGATGAGATCTATACCTACTGTTCTTAGCACTATAGGCTTTACTTTAAAGTCTACCCCCCTTAGGTTGACACTAGAGGTGGGGCTCCAAAAATTTGCAGGCATACTACCCCCTGGTGAGTTTACTATGATTGTTTCTTTCATTGCACATAAAGGCACACCATGCATTCTAACAAACGACTGTGAAATGAAAGAATGCGAAGCACCAGAATCAAAAAGTACGGTTGCTGGGATTGAGTTGATGCTGAACGTACCCATCATAACATCCGGTGCATCCAGGGCAGTATCGGCAGCTACATGATTCACCCGTCCAGTGTGAGGTGGGCGAGCATTCTGCTTCTGAGCTCCTGCCTGGTTCTGTGGGGCCTGGGGGTTCTGCTTCTTGGGGCACTGGTGAGCGTAGTGTCCTGGCTCCCCGCAACGGTAGCAGGCGTTGGGGTTCTGCTGAGCTGCATTCTTCATGGGGGCGGGGTTGGGTGTTCCCTGGCGTGATGCTTGGCTGCTCTGCTGTTGCTGGTACCTCTGTCCTCCTGGCTGCTGCTGGTAGCGCTGACCACCTGACTGCTGTTGGTATGAAAGGCGCTGCTGGTTCTGGTTGCCCTGGGGGTAATGTCCCCTGTTCCACTGGTTGCCTTGACTCCTCTGGGGGTAGCCTTGCTGGGGGTTGGTTCGGGGACGAGTGTTGCTCCCCGATGACTGGCCTTGGAAGCTTCTTTTCTTTGCCTCCATTTCCTTCCTCTTGTTGTCAATAACTATCGCCCTATTGACCAGGGCCTGATAGTTCGGGTAGGTGTTGGACATCAACTGGAGCTGCAACCCATCATAAAGACCATTCAAGAAACGGCGCTGTTTGTCCTTGTCATTGACCACATCCTGGGGGGCATAACGCGATAGCTGAGCAAACTTGTCGCGGTACTGCGCCACTGACATGGACCCTTGCTTCAAGGAGCGGAACTCCTCTTGCTTCAATTCTACGAGACCATCAGGGATGTGATAGGATCGGAAGTTCTCCTTGAACTCCTGCCATGTAACAACTGGGGCATCTTGGGGACGGCCGAACATGAACGCATCCCACCAGTCCTGTGCAGCTCCCTGCAGTTGCCCAGAAGCGTAGAGCACCTTCTCATAATCGGTGCACTGGGCGATGTTCAGCTGTTTTTTCCACTGCACGGAGCCAGTCATCCGCCTCCAGTGGTTCAGAGGCGTGAGTGAACACAGGTGGATGGCCCTTCAGGAACTCTCCTCGACGGTCCCTGACTTGAAGAGGTTGAGGTGCGGCAGCGGGCGCCTGATCCAGGTGGTTCATCATGGCGTGCATAAGTTGATTCTGCGTGGCCATCAACTGTTCGATGGTCACTGGCGGCGGTGGCGGTGGCGGGTCCATAGGAGCACCACGCCCACGGCCACGGCCTCTCCCGCGTCCACCCCTTGCTGCCATCTGCTCACCAACAAATGCGCAAGAGTTAGACCTTTATATCCAACATAGAAAGTATATATGACATAAATGAACATTGCTGAAATTTTCGGTGCACATTCTTGTCAACAGCAGTTCACTAAAACGGGCATAACTTGAGTTACAGAAATCCAACCGGGACGAACCAGACATCAATGGAAAGCTTAAGAAACCGGCTACAACTTTCGTATAGAACACTTTTTCAGATTCGGCCAGATTCTAGGCCGAAAACAGCATTGATCAGAAACTGTTCTGGATGACAGACTGCGCGGAAACATCAACTTTAAACAGGCATAGCTCCTAGATCCGAACAGATAAAGACTTGGTTCCAGATTTGTTTGAACGGTACATCAGTCTAGATACTCCCACAAAAATTTCACAATTTTTGGGGTCACGGATTAAGAGATACACAGATTTAACCACAGGCTGCTCCAGAAAACAGCAACACAGGCGAGGGGATAAACAACTTTATACATCACACGAAGGTGTTTAACTTGGGGAAGCACGGTCATAACCCATACTTCACCACACACAGGCAAAGATCCAAACAAACCTAGTTCACCAACATAAGTAACACAAACACCACAGGTTCACATAATACAAACTGAATTTAAAACAACGTGTCTAAACGAGATAACTGATCATGGTAGGCAAACTACTGGGCTCCACCGGGGGCGTCGTTGGCTCTGTACTTCTTCTTGTAAACAGCTGCATAGTCTAGCTCACCGCGAAGGTAATCCACTTCGCGCTCCAAACGCCTTATCACCTTCTGGGCAGCACGCAGGTCATCCTGCACCTTGTCCGCCTTCCTATGCACCTCATAGGCATGCTGAGCGGTAGAGACCAGAACCGGGTACTCCACTGGTGGTAGCAGGGTGCGCCACGAGCCCTCCATGTCACTTTGGGGCAGGTAGCGGTAGCGATCATTCCTCATCATCTGGAAGCGAAGGCCATGGTAATGCAGGTAAGCATCCTGCGCCGCGTCCTCCATACTTGCGAGAGCATCACCACGCTTGGTGGTAGTCCTGTGAGCCGACTCTATGACATGGGCTTGATCAGCACCTTTCCAACCTGTAACCATCAGGTCGGACTTCCAGTATGTAGCCTCCAAAGGGTGGGTATACTCGCCGCAGTGGTACTGGAGCTTAGCCTCCATCTCAGGGTAGTACTCCTCCAGCAGACGAACCAGCATACTATGATAGTATGCTGTCTCGTCGGGCTTCTTGAACATGAAGCGACGATCCCAACCAAGGTCTTCCACCACCTGCGCTGCTGGGGAGCAGGGGGTGCTGGTGCCGAAGCTGACGAAGCGGCGGGAGAGTGTACCACCGGGTACACTGGCACGAAGGCTGGTGCCGCAGGAGCTGGTGGAGCGTCAGGCGCTGCAGGAGCGGGTGCCTCTGGAGCAGGGACCTCAGGCGCTGGCGCCTCAGGCACAGGCTCCACTGGGACTGGCACCTCCGGAGCTGGGGACTCGGGAACTGCTGCAGGGGGCGGGGGTGGCGCTGCTAGCTCCTCAGAAACTGCTGGAGTAACGGTCAACTCTTCATCCTCCATGAAGACGGCGTTGGAGGAGCTGGAGGAACCATCACTGTCGGGGATGTGAACCACAGGGGGAGCAGGCTGGCTGGTGAAAAGAGCACGGTAGGCACGGGTGTTCATGCGAGGCATCCTGACGTTATAAAACAAGATAAGATAAGCGGAAACAATTAGTTTTATGCAATAGAATAAGAATAAGAAGCAGGTATAAATTTTAATAAAGTAACAAGTTAATAAAATAAGCATGAACAGGTAACAAAAAGGTGTTAGACGGCCATTTCCTAGCTAGGCTTGCGTCCTACAGTCAACAAAGCTTTGATACCAATTTGTCACACCCCAACTTTAAGGATAAAATTGGGACAACGTACTCATGTGTGCCCAGGAAACAATCACACACATAAGTAGACAAATTACAAGAGTGGCATCATCACATTGTTTATTACATCACGATAGTATTTAAAACAGAGTCTTACAACATACTGAACCACAGATCCCTGAACTGGTACACAGACTAAGCCACAGGGAAACGTCGACTGGGGGAGCAGCTAGCCTAGAAGTCTTCAGGAAAATCGCCAACAGCACCTTCGTCTGTTACCCATCCGGGATTTTGCCCAAAAAGAAGATAAACCACAAGCGTAAGTACTCCACGTACTTAGCAAGCTAACATAGGGTTCATGAGGCTCAAAAAGGCTGACACTGTCTGACTGCAGTTAGCTTTTAAGTTGGCAAAGTTTTACATTAGAGTAAACGAGTATTGTGCTTAACCCTTAAACCCCTGATCCATGTTGTCCATCAATGATAAAAGATTTACCATAAGAGCACCATCAACATAAAGTATCATTTAATTAAGTATCATAATTCTGCTAGTTTTCCGGGCCGCTCGTGACCGTGAACACGGCTGTTATAACAGTTTTACACTCTGCAGAGGTGGTGCATCTTTACCCACAAGCCGTGTTACCCTTGTGCCCGAGGCGGCCAACCTCTTGATCCACTTCCGAGGTAGATCGGCAGGGCTCACTATGAAGCCTTTCGCTGGTTCGTCTAACTGGTCAGGGCCGCTAGGTTTCCTTGGCAGGCAGATGTAGCAACCCCCCTTTTCTATGGCACAAGGCCATCGCAGCTATACACATAGAAACAGGAGCAGCCCTACACCCAAAGTGGCAAGCCCCTTTTGCGCCCTTTCGGGTCACCGCTGCCATATTAGACAAGGTCCAGTTTACTGAGCTAAAACCAGAGCCATATAGTACTCATGGTAGCACTGTCAATCCCAGCTTTTGCTAACAGCAAGTTTTATTAACCGTTTAACAACATATCATCATGAGAAACAAATTCATCATTGGACTGGATCGATTATAAGTCAGTTAGCACTAGCAAAGCTACCCATATGCATATATCCCACGGGAACAAGAACATCACAGATCACAAAGCTAAGTGGGTTTTCTAAGGTTGCTCAATTGGACACATGCATAAATGAGTGATTAAAGTAAAGTGTATAGGTAAACAAGGAGATCCCATGCTAACTTGCCTTGGTTGTCGAAAGGTTGATCTTCCTGCAGATCACTGAACGAGGGGTCCTGATCGCACCACACCGACTCACCGTCTACTCGATCACAACATCACCACACATTCCAGGTGCAAACATACACAATGCAAACAGAGCTATTATTAGAACATTACACCAAACAGTAATAAACTGAAATAAAACTTTGATAAAACTGAAGTACGCATCTCTACGATCACAACAAGCTTTGGTTCATCGAAAACGGAGTTACGGTGTGAGAGTTACGATCGAAACGGTAAATATAAAGCCCTAAACAAGATTAACTAGGACCCTAAAGCTAGACTGCCCAAAACAGGCTAACAGGGGTATAAACGGGTAGAGCACTAAATTACGAAGCTAACGCAATTTGAACGGGTCAAAACGGAGCTAAAACGTGAATTTTATAAGCAAAACAAGGTAGTGGCATTTCTGTAAATAGTTTGAATTGTATTTGAATTTAAACCGAAATTTAAATTGAATTTTAAACAAATACCGCAGTCAACTGGACTGCGCCTCAATTTCTCCAAAACACAGGGGCCCGGTTGCAAGCTTTTCAAGACACAGGGAATAGTGCTTGATGGAGCGCGGGTTGGTTCCCGGCTTCTCCAGGGGCTCTTTAGCAAGATGGCCGGCGAAGGGGTATCGATGATCCTCGGCCGCCGGATTGGAGATGGGCGGCTCGGATTAGACCAAGGGGCGGGTGCGCGCGCGGGCGGCCGACGGCGCGCACTGGCCGCGGCGTCACGGCGCTCAGCGCGACGTCGTGCGCGGCTCCGCCATGGCCGAGGCCGGGGAGCTCGCGGCTCAGGGCACCGAACGCGACGCCGACCAAACCGAGGGGTAGGGGAGGAGCGGGAGGCGGAGGGGGTCCTCACCACGGCGAAGGGGAGTCGAAGGAGGCACTGGAGGTGGCAACCCACGGCGAACGGCGGAGCACGGCGACCGGCGGGGTACCTGCTCACGGAGTACGGCGGTTAGAGCGACTCCGAGTTCAAGGAAGCGAGGGAAGGGGTTAGGGGGCACCTCCTCTGTGGCGCGGAGCTCCCGCGGCGTCGAATCGGCCGGCGGAGCAGCGAGACGACGGCGCGAGCACGGCGGCGGCGGCAATGGCGCGGAGGGGCTCTGGAGGGTGCTCTGCACGGCGCTGCGGGAGTGGGAGAGGGGGAAAGAAGGAGCGGGGTGCGGGCGCATCTGCTAAAAGGATGAGGAGGAGGCCGAGATCGTGGGAGCGGGCGCCGCACGACGCGCGGACGACGCGGAGCTCGGCCGTTGCGCTCGGGCGAGAGCGAAGGGGGAGGGAGATGGAGGACGCTGACGGGCGGGACCGCGACGTCAGAGAGAGAGAAGGGGAGGGAGCGCGCGGTTGCTGCGGCACGGCGCGACAGGCCGGCCCGTGGGCCGCGCGCGAGGAGAAGGGGGATGGAGCGGCCCAGCGCGGGGAGGAGAGGGGAAAGGAGAAGAGAGCCGGCGGCTGGGCCTCAGGCCATTCGGGCCGAAAGCAAGGAAAGGAGAGAGGGAGTAAAATGAATTCCTTTTTCATTTATTTCAAAGCATTTCAAAACATTTCCAAAAGGAGTTTGAATTCAAACCAAGTTTTAACAAAACCAGTCACTCCAATAAATCCAGTGCATCAGCATGAATGCATAAACATGTTGCCACCATTATTTTAATTCAACAAAAATTTATTTAACCCTAGGTTAAATGCTCACAAATTCATTATTAAATCATTTTCACCTATTTTGTTTTGGAGAAAAATTTTAGGGTGTTACAAAACATCATTCGCACCACATACATGTTACATTTGTGACGTAATTATATTATTTTGGGATATGTTGATGCACCCAAACCCCTTGTTTTGCATCAACATAATGGTCACATTTGTAATTTTTATAACAGAACTGGGTATGTTGGTGCACCAAACCACACTTTTTGCGCCACATACAAGTTAAATTTGCTAGTTGACCCAGTTATAATTTAACTATGTCTTCCATAGAATTAAAATTTTAATCTCTACAGGATTCAAATTGCTATATAAATATCTTTTTTATTTTGGTTAATAAAACACAAGGTAATGGAGTCCTATGGCAAAGGCTGTGTTTAATTCATTATAAATTATTCTGCCTAGAGACCGTGCCATAGCAGTGATTGAATTACCCATTGCTGAGAGGTCTACATCATGTTTCTCTGAAACTTGATGACTACCTACACCGTGTTCTTACCAAAATAAAGGTTTTGGATTGTTATATCATCATATTATTTTGATATTGCACAAAATAGTAGAGACCTAAGCAAAAGCTGCATTTAATTCACTTGTGAATTATCTTGCCCAGAGACCGTGCTTAGGCAGCAATATTTTTGCCTACTATAAAGATCTACTCTTTGTCTTTGACATAGAGATTATCTACCTTGTGTTTTATCAAAATTTATGATGATTTGGTTGTATGGTCTACACAATTTTATGTTTACCTACAATACTCCAAAACTATTATAAGATATAACATTTGAAATATTGCACTTGATATTATAGCATTACCATGTTGATTCTAAGATTACCATTAGGTAAAATAATCAATTTATGGTATTGCATTTAAGATTACAACACCACCATAGTGATTTTGAGTTTACCTTCGGAGTAAATTCATTAAATCAATGGTTTATCACATATTGTGGATATTGACTTCAGAGGAGTTTATTGAACTCGCTCTCGATGGCATCAATATCCCACATAGACAATGGACATTAACATTGGTTTTATCCATAACCTAATAACAATATTAATGCCCTCAGTTAGGGGTTATTTATTATAGATCAAAGAAAATTGTGCCTTCCTATTATTAGGTACTAAATCCATATAGATTATCTACGAGAATATCTTATGGAAGGAATTGCACATACTTTATGGCATACTCTTTAGGAGTATTATGAACAATAAATAAACTCATATAGCTTGAGGCTAACCATGAGTTGATCGTGTATCTAGTTTTCAAACTAGAAACTATGATTATATATATTGTTCATATTGTTTGCTTCCAAGTAAAAGACCTAATGTGCAATTAAGTTATGACAAAGTTGAACCCGGCCCACAATCACAAAATGTCATATATGTGGTCGTATTTAGCATAGTGCTAAACAATGTCATACTTTTAAATTTGTGGTTGATCTATACCAGAAGTCTATACATGATAAAACAAGAGCTCTAGAACTTAAGATTTGAAGTATTTTTTAATCTTAATCTAAAGCTATTTATGAGGTTGATTTTGTTGGATCCTTTGGGATCACATCTCAACACTCTAACTTTGTCTCATAAGAGAATATCAAATACATGGACATCATGATCATCGAATATACATCGACTGACATGTTCTGAGATTTGGAATAATCTCTTAGTCCATTGGTATATTTTATATTGTCCATCAAAATATGTTGTAACACTTGTTATCAATGCATAACTATTGTGAGTATCATACTGATAAATTTGATACTCGACAATATTTATGGATTTCTATATATTAGACGAGAATTTTATTGAATTCTTGTCATATATAGATTGTACGGGAATCATTCCAATTTGGAATGATATGTGCCTAATGGACATTTGTACCAAAAAAACTCTATAATTAAGGAAGCAAAATTTTCCAGGTTCTTATAATAAGAAGAGGGAATAATTTTGGTCATCACTAATATGATGTGATGATAGTTTGGTCTATTTTGCTACTATTATCCTTCATATAGATATTGAGTTACCTACTAAGGATATTTAATTATGTCCTATATACTCGTATCTTACCAAATTATAGAGATATCCAAATGTGTTTTCATATGGAAACACCAAAACGACAACATTGGATATGGCATATAAGTAATGAGATATGTCTCATTTTGTTGTATCCGTACCACATGTTACGTATAAGAATTTTTCACATTGTTGATACATTCAAGATTTGGAATGATCAACTTGGACATCCAAAGAGATACGTGAAAAATTATTGGCAATTATTTTGGTCTGGATTTTCCCATAGTTTGGACACAATAAGTGCCACAAGGAAATTAGATTTTAAGACCCTCTTATCTTAAAATTAGATTGAATAACTTAGATTCCTGGAACATATTCAAAAGAATATGTATGGGTCCGATACAAAGATTGTATGGACAGTTCGGGCATTTCATGGTTGTAAAGATACATCCGCGAGATGATCTAGAGTGTGGAAGTATCCACACTCAACCATGCATTTGGTAGATAATGCTTCTTCATATGAGCATTATCCTGAACATTAATAAACTTTTGTGCCTACAATGACGATTGTAAGGTATAATACAAGTTTAGTTAGATATCTAAAAAAGGATAAATAAAATCTATAAGTATGACATTAATGTCATAACAAGACCATTATTAGTAAATTGCTATTGCCAACTTCGTGTTGAAGTTAGGTAGATTTATACACTCCTGACTTATGATTAAACTGCATATCCCCTATATGCATTTAGTACGTGGGAATCCAAGAAGATTTCCTATTTGCGTAAGATTGAGTTACGTTGTATACATATCAATCTCACCACCACAACATACATTGATGGGTTCACACAGGAAACTGGGGATCAATTTGAGATTTCAATCTCCGTTGATTGTTGAGTATCTAGATCTCTTACAGAGGATCTATTTACAACCCGTATGTCGGTTTTATTAAGATAATGAGCTTTTCCAGGCATTAGGGGAGAATTGAAGTACCATATATAATGCCCGAAAATTGTTTGGAATGCATAAAGCATTTCAAGCTCAGGATCGCGTACTAAATAAACTGAACTTTGAGTTCAATTAATTTGCATAATATTGCAAATAAGTTGTCAAATGCATTTGCTGATTAATAATCTATGGCAAGTATGCGCCAGAAAGAGTAGTGGTACTAAGTAAAACCACTCAACTCCTAAATTGTAAATAAGAGGGGGAGCAGTATGGCCATAAAGCAGGATTGTTTATGCTAGCAATAGAAGGCTTTCCTTCTAAAGATAGTAAATGCAAGTCAACCTATATGGTTGGCAATGACTATTGGGTAAAACTTGTAATTACCCTGTGGACAAATGTCATCCACAAACCTAGCTCTGAGGTGCACCAAATACTGATGTTGGGATATCGGAAAGCCGTGACTCTCATTTTAGGAATTCATGATGAGTCATTCAAGGTTCTTGGAGCTTTGATAGACTGGAGAATTATATAATAGAAAGGCTACATTTGTCGACAATTACTTCTCTAAATAAATTGTATACAACAATCCAAGTCATCCAGTTAATAAGACCATGGCAGAGTGCTTTGTCACTCTTACTGGATCGGAACTTGTTGAGTTGTAATACATACAGAGATAGTCTTGCTCACAAAAAGAGGTGTTTTGGATTGTAATGCCAACACCTCATGGTACCATACTGTGGGTACAAAATGTTTTCATCCTAGATTAGATTGAGAACAATATGGTGGTAAGATACAAAGCAAGACTAGTAGCAAAAAGGGTTTACGCAAAGCCCAGACATTGATTTTCAATGCAAGTTATTCTCCATAGTAAGATATAAATTTCTGATACTACCTTTCTGATTGGCAGTACAAAGGCATCTATCTTTTGCAGTTGATAGTTGATAGATGTAGTGATCATATATGATCACTTGATTTGGTGTATTTGTGAAACTTCCAGTAAGGAGTTCACATACCCAACCCTCGTACACAAAAATCGCAACACATATTGTGTATTGCTTAAGTCAATATATGACTTACGGCAGTTACGTCGAATTTGGTACAGTCGACTTTGTATGTATTCTCTAAACTGAAGAGATACAATATTGATTACACGTGGTGTTCATTTTAAGATCCTTGACTGGATTTCATAGTATTATATGATAGTTAGTAATCTTGACATCATTAACAATGAACATATATTAATAACACGTTATAATTCAAAGACAGAGTTTGAGATGGAAGATACAGACTAAACCAAAATTTCATTTTGTGTTTATGATCCAAGCATCTTCTCTCATGTTTTTGAAAAAAAAGCTATCTATATTCAGATCATATTGAATGTTTCAATATGCAGGTTATCCTATGGTTGTTCTACCTCTAGGAAGAGGAAGAATGTTCTATGCCATAGTGATTGAGACGAGGTTTTGAGACATTTGGTCCATTATCTCTGTGCTATTTATGCGCTAATATACCTTGCAAAGTTCACGACCGGATATTACTTTTGCAATGGTTTGCTGTCTAGTAGCAGCGCTACTCCTACCAAATATTGGAGGATTAAAGTTAAGAATATCTTTTGATATCTCAAATAGCACATGTGGTCTTGGTATATAATCCATGATCTAGTTACGTGGATATAATGAATCTAGTCATCTATAAGATCCCCAAACCCAGATCATTGAAATAGGCTTTGTATAACAATCATTCTGATATTGTATTCACAAGGCTTCAGATAAATGTGTATAGCTATTCAGAATGATATATCACATACTGAGGTTATGTGACTGTAACATCCCAAAATTTGCATCAATTTAAAAATAGGCAACATGATTTAATTATGCATTTTTATGTGTTGCATAACAACCTAGAAAATAAATTATTTGCAAAAGCTAAAACAAATCCTAGGCCAAAGATCATGTTGATGCGTACATGCTGGTGCATAGTTTATTTTTGTGATGTTTGGTTTTGCTCAAAACTTGTTTGAATTCAAATGGATTTCATTTTGGCTTTTGAATTCAGCTTCTGAAAATGGAAAACCATTTTTTCCTCCTCTCCCTCTCCCTTTCTATCCTTTTGGCCCGAGCTGGCTTAGCCGGCCCGCTCCCTCTCCTAGCCGGCCTGCTGCTCCCCTCCCCTTCTTCCCTTCCCGCGTGGGCCGCCGCCCGGCCCACTCCTGCGCAGCGCCGCAGCCCCGCGCCGAGCCGAGGCCGAGGGTCCAGCCTCGGCGGAGCATTTGCGATTCGCCCGAGCCCCGCTTCGCCCGAGGGTCCGCGCCGAGCCCGCTTCGCCCGAGGGTCCGCGCCGAGCATTTCCGCCTCGCCCGAGGGTCCGCCTCGAGCGCTCCAGTCGCGTGCGTGTCGCCGCTCCCGCGCCCGCACCCGCTGACGCCGCGTCCCCGCCCGTCAGCCGCATGCCTTCGTCTGTGTCCGCCTCTTCCTCGCTGACTCTGGTGGCCCGCCTGTCAGCGTTCCGCCGTCCCCTCTCCTGCTCGTGTCCATGACGGACTTCGAAGCCGAGTTCGACTCCAATCGGGGCACGCGTTTTCGCTTGCCAAACCGGACAACCCGAGGCCCCTATAAGTTCCCCAGGAACCCGCCGCCTCTCTCCACGCGAAAAACTCGCTCTCGTGCTCTACACCGCTCCCGCGACAAGCTCCGCGGCCGCCGACGATCCGCCGTCGTCGACCCGACGCTTCACCGAGTTCTAGTGCCCGCAAGAGGTTCCTAGAGTTTCTCCTCGATCTCTCGAAGCTAACCGAGTGTTTTCTCCTCTTTCTCCTCTTCGTTTTGATGCCTTAATCGCTCGCCGTCGCTTTCCAGAGCCGCCGTTCGCCTCGTCGAGCGATACGCCGCCACCAGATCGTCTCCGACCTCGTCTGTGCCTCGGGTGAGTTCGCCTTGAGCTCCTTTTTCGATTGGATCTTTTCCCGAGGTCTCTACCGCTTTGTAGCGGAATCCCGAGCCGCGCCGCCGTATTCCGGCCATGGCGCCGCCGCACTCTCTCCTCTCCGGCGACACAGCGCCGCCAGCCCCTCCCAGAGCTAATCTGAGCCGTCCATCTGGGAATCGACGATCTCCATCAGTCGGTACCCCTTCGCCGGTCATTTTACAGAAAGGCCATTACAATTATTCGAGCCTCAACCCGCGGTCCTTTTGGGCACTGTGCTCTGAGTCTGCAGAAACTTGCTTCTAAGCCCCTGCGTTTCATCCAAATTGAGGCGCAGTCCAGCTAGATCTGAAATTCGTTTTAAATCAATTTAAAATCAAAATCAATTTCAGTTTATTTACAGATTTGCCATCAGTTTCAAATGCTTATAACTTCTACGTTTTTAGTCCGATTTAGTCCGTTCAAGTTGCGTTAGATTCGTTTTGAAAAGATCTATCTATCTGTACAAGAATATCTACTGTTTTCAGTAATTAAAATTTGAGTTAGGTTTAATCTACTAATTAAGGTTTGGTAACTTGTTTAGTTCATAACTTTCGCGTTATATTTCCGTTTTTCGTGATCTTCGCGTTTATGTGATCGTGGTAGACCGTAGTTGCTGTTTTCAAACTTTTTATATTATTTTCTTGCTGTTGGTGTAATGTTCTAATTATAGCTTGTTTGTCTTGCATGATTGTTGTCCCGTTGATTGTGTGTTGATGTGATAATCGAGTATAGACGGTGAGACATACGTTGGTGATCAGGAGCCCTACTTCGACAACCAGGAGCAACCAGAGTTCTCTGAATCAGGCAAGTATAGCATGGGATCATCCTTGTTGACCTATTCACCATGAAGCATTTAAACTCATATGCATGTGTCTAATTTTGACCTCCTATCTAGTTTATCCTAGATTTTGATCTGCTACCTTGTTAACCGTGGGTTGCTATGCATATGGGTAGAATTTTTGCTAGAGCTTTACTTAAACCAAACATGATCTAATAACGGTGAATAAAACTTGATCTTTTTAGCAACATGGTTTAGGACCTCCTGTCAGCAAAAGCTGGGACATACAGTGCAACCATGAGGGTTATATGGCTCTGACCTTAGCTCAGTATAAGGACCTTTTCTAGCTTGTTAGTGGACACCTGTATAGGCGCGTTAGATCTTGCCGAGACGGGTATAGTGCGGCTTCTGTCCACGTGAGTATAGGCTGCGTGTTATTGTGCCACCTGGAAGGAGGGCTCTACATCCCCTTGCCTTAAGAACTAGCGGCCCTAACTTGTTAGACGAACCTTTGAAAGGCTTTGCGTGTATCTTGCCCACTCACCTCGGAAGTGTTATGGGAGTAATTAACCCGGGCATCTGGATATCACGACTCATCGGGTAAAGTGTACACCTCTGCGCAGGGTTTAATAAACTGATATATCAGCCGTGCTCACGGATACGAGCGGCCCGGAAAACTCACAGACTCAGTTGTTATATGTTGTTTATTTATGTTGCTCATGTTGATTACCTTATTGCTATGTTTCAGTTATTATGATCATGTGGTTGGGTTTAAGCATTCATATATGTTCACTTTAACATTAAAATGTTGCCAACTAAAAAGCTACTGCAGTATAACCAGTGTCAGCTATATTTGAGCCTCATGAACCCCATGTTACACTTGTTAAGTACGAGATGTACTTATGCTTGTTTATTTTCTTTCTACTTGGATAAAAATCCCGGATGGGTAACAGATTGCTATGGTAATGACGACTTCCCTGAAGAGTTCTAGACTTGCTGTCAACCAGTCATCTTCCCTGTGATGGAGCTACCGCGAGAGATACTTTATTTATCCGCTGCTATGTTAAGACTTTGAATATTATTCGTTATGTAATAAACATATGTGATGGTACTTCTTAAATTTGTGGCTTATGTGTGTGATTGATCTCTGGGCACACATGAGTTATTGCATTCAATTTTGTTCTTAAAATTGGGTGTGACAGTGACATTGATTCTATTGAATCAAAAGTCATTATCTTGAAAAGGTAATGCAACTTGTATTGTTTAGATAAAAACAAGTTATACTTAATGCAATATGTTTGCATTAAGAATGTTGTCCTATAAGTTACATGGACATATGAACATTTGCAAACTAAAATCTTTTGATACTTGTAGAGATATTCACAAAGTCTACCAAACTCCACATTTCTTATGTGTTGAGTACATTGGTACAAATTTAGTTACTTTGAGGTTTGCAAGTATGAGGGGAAGAGTCTCCCTGATTGATTATATGTTATCAGGGGGAGAGTCTCCCTGATTAATAACTTGTTGCAAATATCATATTGCACTCTTTTCTTTGTATAAGTTTTTCTCATTGGGTTTCTCATATAAAAGTTTTTAATGAGGCAATATCAATACAACCCTATGTCATATCATCTATTTTCCCCACGGGGGTTTTTGATGGATGATATTGTGACATAAGATGCATTGTACTCTTTTCTTTATTCTTTATGTGAGTTTTCCCTTTCGAGGTTTCTCATATAAAGTTTTTGACGAGACAATGCCAACATAAAGTTATATGTTATATCATCTATTTTCCCCACTAGGGTTTTTGGAAGATGATATTTGAAGCATATTGAATGTATGGTCAAGGTGTTCTTAGACTAAGGCTTTGAGTTTATCTCAAAGGGTCTAATAACATTGGTGATTATATATCATGGTGTTTCTCCTTATTTTTCCCGCAGGGTTTTAAGGAGTTTTGCCTGGTATATCGGTATGCTTTGGTTTTTCCCATAGGGTTTCCAAGGCTTTAGGATATATACTTTGGTTTTTCCCACAGGGTTTTTGTCACACCCTAAAATTTCTGATTTTGGTTATGAGTAGAAAACACTAAATAAAACAAATAATTTTAATATTTGTATAAAATTGATCAAGTTTAGCTGGAGCTTATGCCACTTTAGTTTTAGTAAATCAAGATTTTTTTAAAAAAAATTCCTAAACTAATTTGATGAGTTATGTTTGATGTGATGGTTGGTTGTTGTTTGACCTTGTGTTGTGAGTCAGTAGAGTTTTAAAACACGTTGGTAAGTCGTCTATCTATATCCGGTCTATTTCCGTTTTTTCCAAAGAAAATATATCAAACTTATCGTTCCCAACTCTATCCTCTTGTTGGACTTTTCCAAAAATTCTTTTTCTTATGTCTCAAATCACTTCTTTAAGTTCATCATCCATCATCATATCACAATAAACTTCTCGGAAATTTTTCTAGCTTTTTCTGAAACAATTTCCAATTTTTCTACTAGCATAATCTAATTTTTGGATGCTCCAAAATATCTTTCCATAAGCTCCAAATACTTTATTTGGTTCATCATGTTTCAAATTATCTCTGAGAATGTTCGCAAAATTTTCGGAACCATCGGAGTATTTTTCGTGGTTTCTAGACTTTTCTGGAATATTTTAATCCCGAAATTAATAAAATATCTCGTTTTTCCATCTTATCCAAACCCTAACACTATCATTCAAGATCTGAAACCGAAGTTCGCATCTCTGGTACTCCGGCGAACTTTCCGACGAGCTTTTTCGGTCAAACCGTCGCGTCCCAGCGAAAACCGTCACCACCATGAGGTAGCCCTCTTCGTCCTCTACGCCGTCATGTATTTCTTTTTACGAATCCATCACCCTTTGATCCGTTCCCATCTATTCCTCTCTTTTCTCCGGCGAAGTCCACCATTGCAGCAGGTTACTTTGTTCGTGGTTTCCGTCCGTCGTTCTCTGTGCCCATGCGCCCCTCTGCTTTGAGTCGCTGCCGCTCGTCGTGGTCTCCCCGTGCCGCCGCCAGCAAGCCCAGCTCTTGCCCCTAGCGCCCTGGCAGACAAGGCCGGCAGCAGCCGCCTTGCTACATGTCGCTGGACCCGAGGGCTGCCCCTCGGCACTGCTGGGCGGGGCCCTAGCGGAGCGCGCCACTGGCCGGCCAGGCAGGCCACTGCACGGGTCTCCTTGTCTCCCCGGTGCAAGCAGCAGCAGACAGCCCTGCCATGGCCACCATGGTTGTTCACGTGAAGGTGGATAGGTGTTGAAGATGACCGTAATTACGAGTTTGTCACTAGTTTGTAATCTCCGCCGTTCAATCATCTAATCTCCGTTTTAGTTCTTTCCAGTTGCGTTAGTTTTGTGTCGACGTGTTCTACGCAGCAGTGTTAACGTTTTTCATCTCACATGTTTTTTCATATAAAATTAAATATTAAATTGATTAATAAGCCTACAACCGATTTATAATTAAAATCAATGTAGCGTTTATACTTCGATATTTTATATATAAATGTTAACATGATTAATAACTAACATAAATATGTTTCTAATTTATAATTTGATTAGGCTAATCGTTGTCATTTAAAATACGATTAGATGCTTTTACATATTTATTTTCTTTTACTGAGATAAAGTTTAACTTGATTAAATTATATGATAATATTTATGAATGAAATATGATTAGACTAACCTGACTTTATAATTAAAATATGTTTTATTCAATCTGAATTAATATCTTGGCATGATCTTATTTAATTAAAATAAAACAAGTTGGTAGTTCTTTCTTTTATGATATAAAATTTCTGGTAGACGTGTCTTTCAGTCGTTTCGTGCGATCTCGCGACCGTAGTACGAGCTCTCTTTTAGTACGTTATTTTGTCTTGTTTTGTGTTGTTCTTAGTTCTCTTTTTTTTGTTTTTTTGTCTGTTTGCCTATGTCTGGTGCTTGCTGCGAGTAGACGACGACCGGTTGTGTGCGCTGAAGATCAGAAGTTGATGACCCAGAACTGAAGATGTGAAAATTGGTCAATTGTAACAGGCAAGTATAACATGAGACCATCCTTGTTGCCTACTCATTTATAATTAACTATTCATGTGCATGTGTCAAATTTGCAAGTCATAGGTTTATCTAGATGATTCAACTTTATACCTTGCCACCAGGGGATATATGCATATGGGTAGATCTGCTAGTGCTTAACTCCAATCTATATGAACAAACGAGATAACTAATAATATGTGCAACTCATACTGATAACTTATTTTCATGGTAATGTGAATATCTGACCCCTAAATGATCTTCTGTCGGCAAAAGCTGGGACATACAGTACCGTGAGGGCTAGATGGCTCTGGTTTTAGTTCGGTACGAGGACCTCTCCTCGCTTGATGATGGTTACCCGAAAGGGCACAAAAGGGGCTTGCCGAGATGGATATAGGACGGCCACCTGGTCTCATGTGGATAGCCGGGAAGGAATGTGTCATCGGAATTGGGGTTCCTATGTCTGCTTGCCGATTGGAAAACTAGTGGCCACTGTCTTGTTAGGGGAACCTTCGAAAGACTTCATAGTGAACCCCGTCGGCCTTCCTCGGAAGTGGGCTAAGAGGCTAGCTACCTCAGACGAAACGGTAAATCACGGCTCACGGGTAAAGATGTACAACCTTTGCAGATTGTTAAAAACTGTTATAACAGCCGTGCTCATGGTCACGAGCGGCCCGGAAAACTCACTGGCTAATAACTTTAACAATATATACTTTATGTTCATGTTACTGTTAATTTGTTAATCTTTGATGTGCTTGCTCATAATATTATTCATGTGGTTTGAATGGGATGTAAGCACAACTTGATGGCTATCTAATGCTAAAATATTGACTCAACTAAAAGTGCGAACCGCAGTAAACCAGTGTCTGGCCTTTTGATTCATAACCCCATGTTATATTTGCTGAGTACAACATGTGCTCACCCTTGCTATTTCCCCCACACCCCAGTCTCCATCAGAGTTGTGCAGCGGAAGCGTGGTGAAGACACAGATGATTTTCCAGAATACTGACGGAAGTGCTAGGCATATGTTACCCCCAGCCAGCTGTCCCTGTGAAGTATGGAGTCGGAAGAGAAGATTAATATCGGTTCCGCTTAACTTTGATGTAGGTGTTAATTATAACTGTGTTTCGTTATATAGAACACTGTTTTTGATATCTTTTCCTTCTGTGGTTGTATGTGTGGACTTCCTCGGCACACATATGGCGTACCTAGTTTTGTTCTTTAAAATCGGGTGCTACAGATTGGTATCAAAACTTTGTTGATTGTAGGACGTATGTCAATTTAGCACTGGTCGCTTTTGAAGCTTATTTTGCTATAAAACTATTTTCTACAACCTTGATATTGAATTTGCTATTTCTCAATCCTTGTCCAATTGTCTCCTCTCCTTGATAGCTACCTTTAAGCTATTGGTTTCTGATCTCCTTAAATTTTTATTTTATTTGTTTTACTAAATTTTTGAATTCATCTTATTTAAATTCTCGATGGCCTTTCATCATCTTATCTAC